>JACXGJ010003557.1:0-52677 GCA_016801105.1 Esox niger
ACACACACACACATACAAACACACGCACACAGAAAAAAAGAATTCTGATAACACTGTTCTCCATGTCGCTGACGGTGGAAAGATTAGCGGAGGCCAACTTTGGTTAGGATAAGAGAAATTTGCTTATGATTCTGCTCGGTAGCAGCGTTATTATCATAATCACCATTAGTGACACTTTCTTGCATTTATAATTAGAGCTGTACGCTATAATTAAACGTTTTCTTAATTACCGTCCAGTCATTAATGCAAACGAGCACCTGGCTTGGCTCATGGGAAAGCCCTGACGTGCTGGTTCACGTGGAAACGTGGCCTAGAGCGAGATTCTGCTGATGATGCCAAGTCCGCAATCACACATAAACACAGCGCTAGCTAACCCTCAGGCTCAGCTTAACGCAGTGCATCAAAAACAAGCATGGCCGCCTAGCTGTGACTTGAGTCGTTTGATCCTTTTCATAACAAAAATTGTATTAATTAAGCAAAAGAGAAATGCCATCTGGATTCCAACAGTATCCCTCTCTGCATTGATAGTTCCAATAAAGAATTCATAAGGATTAGCTCCCACAAACATTTACACACACACATACACCACACATGTCTATAAATAGGGTTAGGGTTAGGGTTAGGGTTATATATATATATGGGCATACAAAATCTTCACATTAAATACAATATTTTCCATGTCTCCAATTTAGACCCATATTGGTGAAGTGTTGAGTCCCTATTAAAAGAGTATGTTTCCCGATGAGCCAATAAAGAGCAGTTGTTAACAATGGGTATGTCCCCCGAATTGCAATTAAAACATTTAACTTGTTTTTCCTTGACCATGTTTTTCCTTGGCCTTGGTTTCAACATTCTCTCCATTTAGATGCCTTGCTTTGGCAATTTTCGAATGCCCCAAGTCTGTCTGGGCAAGTTTTAACATGCATCAATGATGCCATCTAATGGCTGAAAAAAAAGTGCAACGGCAAACAACCCAAATCAGGCCCATAAGTAGAATTCCCACAGATTATCCCATGGAACATTAACATAAAAAAATATTATTGTAAAACTACCATAAAATTATGATATTAATTGTACATATCTGTGGTCAATGCAACCCTTAAATCCTTATAAATATTGCTCCGCATTAACATAATAATTAAACAAACACAAGTCACAGAACCTTCTCATTTTATTTTAGTGGGTTTAGAAAAGAAGACTATCACTATTACTCTAACAATTAAAGAATAAACAAATAAAAGTAACAGTAATGGCTGTGTGGTTAATACTTAGTAATATTTTTTTTCAACAAAGACTTTATTAAAACATAAAGTTTTTATAAAAAATCTGTATATTTTGTAGAGCATGTATGATGACAGCAACTAAACCTTACTTTCAAACGACTTCAAATCAATATAACTGATGCAGGTAATTGCCCAAATAAAGGAAACACCAGCCGAATGTATCAAAATAGGGAGTTAGGCCACCATTAGCTGTCAGAACAGCAAGCATGGCATTGATTCTATAAGTATCTGTTGGAGGGATACGGCACAATTCCATCAGTGGTGTTTTGGTGATAGTGCGTCTCACATTCAATAGCAGAATCGCAGATTAGTGTTAATTGGTTAAGATTGTGTGACTGGGACACCATGGCAAAGTGTGAAACATTAGCAAGCGATGCCAAATGTGCCAAAATAATAACCCTTCTCTATAAGGTCTGGTAAAGATTCTGCTCTAACCAACACAAGGAATCAATTTCAGGGGGTGTTCTAGAAGGAATTGAAACATGAACCTGTATACATAGAACGTTGACACTCACCAATAAAAACAACATTTTGCCAATTGAATTCTACCAATGCGAACAATGTTCTGCATCATGCCGCAAATTCAGTTGACATTTAATTTACTGACACGGGCTTTGTCACTTTGGGCATACAACTTACAGCAAAGTGTCTTTATTCAGTTTCCCCCCAAAAAAACATAAGTCAGGCAGAAGCAAATTACGTTTGTAAAGAACCATAGAAGCACGCAAAACATGTTACGGTGACAAGTACGGTGTACAGTGACCATTCCATTCCCGACCGTTTTATCTCGGCAACAGGATCCGCCAGTGAGCAGAGCCTTTTTGTACATGTATATCGCTGTTTGATGTATTTCATTGTCTTCTTGACGCGGTACCACATTTTGCACTGCATATGGATTCACTGCTGTTGCTGTTTGACAGTTGCCATAGGCGATTGGGTGTGACAGCAAAGTCTTATTCATTATAATGAAAATTAAGGGCACGCCCGTAGCATTGCCGAAAATGTCAGCGGGAAATAAAACTGTTCGTTTAAAAAGCTGTGTCAGGACAAATGTACAGGCTTTTTAAAGTTTCTGAGATCTCTTTTCTAGGCAAAAAACGCTTGTCCAGAATTTTCATAAATGAATGTTAATTCTACACTTGTGTGCAAGCACCTGCTTTCATTTGCATCACACATTTATTGAAGTGTTCAGTTCATTTTGGCACTATACCTATATGTTTATTAAAAATATATCATCGTGGTATAAAATAGAAACCCAAATTATTTATCTTGAAAAGTGAGCTACAGCGAATATTTTCTTCTTCTTATTCATTAGTGGAATTTATTCATTAATGGCATTATAAACATACTTTGTTTGGAGTTACTTTCTCCCCAACATACGGCCCAAATGTGCCATTTTGTTTCTTTATGATATAAAAATGTTTTAATGTCATTCATGTATGTATGTATCAAAAGCGAGGGAGTAAGCACCATGTTTTTTAAGTCTGTTGATGACAAAAGTCTAAGGCCTATGGTAGGTATTAATCACACCCTTAAGTTATTAGAGCCTCACCTAGCTTTCTCATAGGTAGTAGCCACACCCACTTGTAGGTAGAAGCCACACCTAGCTTTCTCATAGGTAGTAGCCACACCCACTTGTAAGTAGAAGCCACACCCAGCCCACTCAAAGATAATAGCCACACCTACTATAGGTAATTGCCACACTTAGCCACCTGGTAGGCTAGAGTAGTGGTATTGAAGTAGGACCAGTCTGGATGAAAATACAATCTCGGGAAATGGAATTACAATCAGACCAGCTGTAATTGAAAACACGATGGGTGGTTTTGATTTAATATTCAATAAACACTGATTGACTACTGACATGTAAAAACTGTGACGATAAGATCATTGAACACCATTAATGTGCTGAGGCCTGTTCAGAACCAGCAAGTAACCTAACCCTACATTGGACACTGCACATTAAATGTAACCTAAAGTAACTCATGCTAATGTGTTACATTGTAGAGCTCTGAACATTTTTGGTAAAAGATATTTAGGCTTACCCGTTATCCAAAATCCTGTTACTTTGAAGGCATATCTATAATACATCACTTCTTTTCCAATTGTTTGGATTGTACAATGCATGGGTTTCTCTAAAGAATCTATCTCAACCAACATTTTCTACAACCTGAACCAAACCCCTACCAGTGGTAAAGGGCACATATGTGAACTGTCTAGGTTTACCACAGCTGAGGATATAAGGTTATTTCAGATGTTTTCATCTTTTCAACCTATTTTAAAAATTGAAGACAAGAAGTTATGGATTATAGTAATGTAAAGTGCAGCCTTGTTTGTAAGGCTACAATTGACCCTTAAACCCAGATTATCACAACAACAGTTTCAGATCGATGTGCTTTGGGGAAGAGAGTTGGAATGTAAGAAGTTATTTCTGACAGAGCCTGTGTCCCAATACTCTTTCTCTGTCAACTTTCCTTCATCCTCACCCTATTTCTTTCAAATGTTAAGCACACATGCAAGGTGAATGAGGAAAGGAAAATAGTAGATACAACTCTTAAAGTGTATTTGGACCAGGTTTAGAATTTATCAATTCCACTTGATGTCCCAGTACTGAGGCTTTGTTGTTTGGGTTTCCTCTTCAGCCAGCTCCTCTCTTCTTAAGATTGGTGATATCACTCCTGCGGTGTGTGCTGTGCTTCCTGCCGCTGAAAGGAAACCCCAATACAAATTTGATAGTAAAGTGGTCTACTGGTTTAAGTCTGTTTCCATGATGCATGTACACTGCTGCACAATAGGTGGAATTTAATTCCACAACTATTTCTGTCCCTTTTTCCCACGGTCTCCAATTTAGCAAAAAATGCATATATACTGTAAAACAAAGGTTCCTGAAAAGTTGTTCAGAAACCAAGCATAAAATGTAACCGCTTTCATTTGATTGTCTTTAAAAAAATCTCCACGCTTATAGAACTGGTTGATTTAGCAGCTAGTCTTGGTTGGTGATGCTATGGAAGTGTTTACATTCAGGCCTGGATTCTATGAAAGGCAAATGTGGGCAAGTTTACTGCAAGTTTCAAAATGTAAACCAAAGTACTTTGACCTTGTCAACAGCTTGACACAATTATACAGTGGATGTCACCCTCCAAAAAGAGTCCACTCAAAATCAGTGGTACACTAAATCACAATTCATAAGAACAGTGACACAGACACACACTAACTCGTGTTTTTCAGTGAATCTTATTTTGCTTTTCTGTAGTTTCCTGGTTCTTTTTGCAAAACGATAACATTCATGGAGAATGGATGTGGACTAGACAGAGGTGAGGTGGTCAACCATACTTACCAGCAATGCAGAGGATTTGGGGCTCCTCCCACTGACCACTGGGCAAGCACCTGACCAGAGGGTTTTGTCTCTGCTGGAATCCCTGGCCACAGTAGTAGCGCACAACTGTGTCGGTCTCATATCTCTTGCGAATTTTGCCAAACACAGATGCATTTTGAACTTTAGGGGGCATGCCACACGATGCTGTGGGAGGAAATACAAAGACCGTCATTGGTCATATCGTCGTCTAAAAAATAAATAAACAAATGAAACCAAGATGAAAAAATCGTAATACACTGCATTGTAAAGCATTACAATGGTTTGAATTCGAGAGGAGTGTTATAACACTACTTTTAAAAATGTGATTTAACTACCCGCGGGACCTTAGCATTAAAATCGATTGAACAGAGGTAGCTGCAGGTTGGTAAAGAAAATTGTAAATGATCTCTTTGTAGCAAAATTTGGTCCATTACTCACATGTGCTTTTCTTGCAGGTGTAGGCTAGGTGGTAGTTACAGGGCACATCACTCCAGCGCCCAGCATCATGCCACACCATCACCACACAGTCTTCTCCAGACAGGAAGTAACTGTCAGGCTGGCCCCGGTACCAGTTCTCATAGAGCTGCAAAGACAAGAATGGACCTGTCATCAACCGTAGTTACTAATAGCAGGTATTGCAAATTTAGGAAAAACTGTGTTCACTATTTATGGGATACTCAAAATATTTACATCACAAATATAACTCGTCAACATTTCCTTAGTCCATGTATGGTATAGGAAACTTCAGTAATAGCTAACTGCTAGGGAGCAATTTAGCTAATGTAAGATAGCCTGTCTACTACCCAACACCTATGTCACCTGTAACTAATGATAGACGGTATTCAGAGGGCTACGTTGCCAGATATAAGAATGACTGTCTTCATAATTTCTCCAAAATGAATTGTATCCAGTGATATGTATCTGCATTTGCATGTATTGACAGTATTGTTTTGCCTAACTCATTTGTCTAGACTTACCAATGGGTTATCATCAGACCAACGGAAGTCCCCCTCGATGGTCTTGTCATTCAGCCCAGTCCACTGATACTCCCTATAGTTATCTGCAAATAGAATCAGAAATGTAATTTCATTTTCATTTTTTAAAAGATGTTTTAGAGTAGGCCTATGTTTTTTATGCTTCCACAGCAAATATCAAAAACTCTGCCAATGTCTGTGTTTCTAAATACTTGGTCACTGAGCAAGACTATCATATTTGGTGCTCTAGTACATCAGCTTTCTGGGTTACATTTCTGAAGCAATTGCTTATTATGCCATAAGATTTTCATTTTTGATGCAGTTTCAAAGATCATTAGCTGCTATTGTACTGTATACATTTTGACATGAAGATTAATTTCACTAGTTTCATAGTTAATTTCCTTTCAATTCCTTCATTCTGCTATCATACGCTATCTGGCATTATCTTCGTACTGGTATCTTTAGCTAATATTCCAATCCTGGCCACACGTTGTCATTGCCATGGTCACTGTCCCTTCTCCAACTTCAAAGTTCAGTATGTAGACAGATTTACAGTTCGAGATTGTCTTTGTTTGTTTGGAAATATATTAATATTTTCTCGGTGACAACACGTGTAACCTTAAAAAGATACAAAGATACAGAAATAACATCCACAAATGAATGTGACTCGGACAGTAGCTAAAGGGCCCCATTGCCAAAATCCTGAAGTATCAGTTCAAAGACGAAAGGTGGCATAATGTTGTTGCCACTCCAAACATACTGTTAATGAAGTCCTGCTCCTCCGGTGTCATGATGGACATAAGGTGGCCCCCGACCATGCGGCAGTGCTGTTCTGCCACCTCCCAGCTCAGACGCTGGGTGAAGTGCTTGTAGCAGTTTCCATGGAATTTCTGCCAGCCAACCTCACACTGCTCCAGGTCTAAGAGGTATCAGGAGGGAGAAAGAGATGCACTGCATTTCATTCTTTCATATGACATAATGGAATAATTAAGATGGAAAGATCAGATTCAATGAGCATTTCTCACCATTAAACAACAAATACAGTGATGGGTTGGTCTTAAGAAAAACTGCTGGAAGATCCAATTGAAATTGAATATAAAACACAGTGGCAATAAAAGCCGTTGACAAACAGATTTAAGCCTGAAAAGACATGCAGTGTTGATGCTAGGTTGGGTCCTCTGAGTTGGGTCTTTGAGTTCAAGCCAAGCAGTCATTTCAATGATATTAAGTTACTACTACTACACTAGACAAATGTCAAACTTAGGACCAAAATATTAAGGACCAGTACATTCATTGTTTAGGTTTAGGCTGGGCTTATCTTTTGGTTATTACAAATATGACTGGAATTTGTCTCTATGGGTTTTGCTCATCTGATTTTGACATTAGCGCTTCAGTTCTCAGCCGTCTGGTAGATCCTAACGATACTGCATAGTAGCATTCTTACGGCGATGGCGTTGCAGCTCACCTGTCTGACAAAGGTCACCTCCGTAGCTGGGCAGACAGAGGCATCTGCTGCTCCCACCCACCTCAACACAGGTGCCGCCGTTAGCACAGGGGTCCACCAGACAGGCATCTGAAACACAGCAAGATGCCAGTACTGCCAGCTCTGAGAACCATATGAAGTGTGTCGCCTACTTTAGGTAAAAATGACGTTGCACAGTATTAAATTGCATAAAACAACAGAATTACATTATAGCCTTATGTGTTTAAAGCTGCCTTATGGGTAGGAGAAAGAGAACAATCTAAGATTGGTTATATGGGAGTATAATGATAGGAGTAGAAGACAAAGAAGTTTAGAGTTCATGTAAAAAAAGCTCAAGATTGGTGAGGGTCAGTTAGCAGCCGGTTGATTAGTGGCTTCTCCTGCCTGAATGACAGTCAGGTGACCATAATCCTTGCCTGGGTTGCTGAAGATACAACTGTAATCTTGAATGATTGCCCCACAATTCCCCAGATCAAGTATTTACTTAATGTCAGTTTTTCTACCCTATTCTGGTCAGGATGAGTTACAATATTGATTCAATAATAACAATAATATCACCTACATTAATTGTATAATAATTAGTATAGCTCCTTTCATTACATCGTTACCTCAAAGCTCTGGTTTGTATATACAATAAAAATAACAGACATTTTGAATCAGGGCAGGAAAAATGGCAATAGCGGTCCAAATGCTACATACATTTCATAGTGGGACTAGGAGCCCACTCTGTCATCATTTTGATGAGGATTTTCAGGGATGTAATTATTAGAAATGTATCATGAGTACGGTAATGTGATAGTGCGCAACTTAGTAGTCCTGTCTTAACTGCCAATTATTACCTATAATAAATATCTCTTCATTTTTCTCTTTGGTACACGTGTGTGCACCTGTGTTGTCATTATGTACTTTACATATGACCATAGTACTGTTTGTTTTGATGTTAATAATAAAAAATAATGAACTAGGACACTTTTTGATAATCAGTCATAAGATTGCATCAAAGTTTTCACATTTAGTTGAGAAAACTCTCAAAACCTGCCAGCATGTGGCACCACCTCAGTAGAAAGCTTTCAGTAGAAGCTGCCCCTAACTACAGATGTAGATTCCAAAGAAACCTACCCCTATTTATTAAACAGTTAGGTGGATGAAAAATGCAGATTCTTTACCAGTGGACAGGGCAACTTCTACCTAATCTTTGGGAAAGGTAAAGCACCATTGAGAAAGTAAACCGAAAATGAAAGGCCAAGTGCTCTAATTTAGATTTTCACTTTTAATGGTTATTTCTCTGGGTAGAAGCACATTAACTAAAATGAGACAGCAAATGTAGTATCTATTACAGTTATGTGCAAGTCATCCAACAGGTTTATGTTCTTTTGGTTTAGTGGTTTTAGGTTTTGTCATACTGTATAAGTTAATTTCTTAAAGGAGAAAGCACACATGTTTAAAAGATGTTCCATGCTGTAAGCTGTGCTTGTGAGATGCTGTTTCTCTCTCCAGTTATACAATCATTTTAGATTAGATGAAATGGAAATGAGTCACACCACAACAATTTAGTATAAAACAATTAAAATAGCCTTAATAATTTCCATCATGTATTTTGTTACAATTTTATTTATTTTAATGAACTATGATCCGACCATCATCTACGTAGTTATTGTCATTCTTTAATAAATCATTTAACAGAAGTTTTCATCAACAACTTACAGTAGTGAGTGTATACCTTATCATGCACGTCCCCAGTGGAAGTCAAACCCACAACCCTCAACCAATTAAGTCTCTTGCGTGACTCATTGTCATCTTACACTGGGACATTACAGAAATGTTTACCCCAAACAACATTTCAAATCTCCTGATAGATGTCATTTACAAGCAATTAGAACTCAAAAATCAATTATTGAGTTTATAGAAATTACTGTACTATATACTATCTATTTACTAATTAAATTTGTAACTGGGTCATTCCACAAAAAGTGCATATTTTAAGAAGATATGTGAAGAAAACCAATAGTTTCGTGATTAGGTCGTTCCACAAAAGAGTGCCTTTTGTTATTTTAGGAAGAAATTGAAAATGCACCAATAGAAATGTAAATGCGACTTTGATGAGACACAGAGAATAAAAAAATATTGTATTTAAAATGTGAATAATGGCTTGCTAAAGTGCCAACATTTTGCGATTTGAGCAGTTACAGTTACCTATATAATTGGTCCAAATGAATATGTAATGTTTTTGTCAAATACATACTTTTTTGATTAAATAAATATATAATATTAATGGATTATTTTCTAAATGCCCATAAAAGTGTAGTACATTAATGAAATACCATACTAGCACAAAACTTTGAAAATATGTTGCAAATACATCCTTCTCCAATGTTAGCCACAGCATTGGGAGACCAGGTTCCTACTTCCATAAAGGGTGGTTGCCACTGGGTAACAACCCTGGGTTTGATCATCAAATTGGGTTACCTTGACTCATCATGTTGTAGCAACACCTTGTGGAGGCTTGGGTGCTTGTGAGCTCAATCAAGGCAGATGTCTTGAGAGTGCGTTCCTTGTAAGGATTGCAGTCTAGACTGCCGGGTGGAGCGAGCAGCATGATAAGAACCATAACGACATTGGATGTCCTTCAGAAGAAACTCATCTCAACATTGACTGTCCCAAGTCCACTGGAAGTTGCTATAATGAAGCAGGGCTTTCACTCCAAATTGGTTACCACCAAATTGGGGAGATGTTTTAAAACAAGACCTCTTTCAAATTATTTAGCCTAGTAGATATATTATAAAACAAGCTGTTTGGTTTCTAAACCACTATTCTACCAGCAACAGCTCAGAGCCCAAGGGTAATTTTTCCAGTGCATGGATTGTTTTGCCAGCAATTTGCTATGAAGGGAGATGTTGCCATTGGAACATTTCATTACATACATTTTTTAAACATAAAATAAATTGTTTGCCCTATGGCGTTGAAATGTGCGCTCAAATCATCTTAGTCTGTTCTAGTGTCTTGAGCCAGGTGAATTATCTTTGTCTAGAGCATCTCTATCGGGTAGTCAACAGATAGCAGTAAATTGGAAATTGTAGAAACCGGAACATGCAAATAATTAGTCATTGAAAACTTGGGACCTGATAAACACTGATGAACATTTACCTCCAACCAGAATTTGAGGACTGTGAAATTGCTACTCTGGCTAGAAAAATCTTGTTGCAGATCTGAATGGTACCTATGGAAGAAGTTCAATCAACTCCTGGTTTTTGTAAAGCTTTCTTTGTTAGACTTACATTCTAGCTCAGGCTTCCTTTTTACTACGATGGTAAACATTGCTACTTCACTGACTGATACCTTTAGTAGGATTGTAACTGCCATGCGTCTCACTTCTCAATAGCCTACTAAAGATCAATATAATTAAAATATAATTTGAATTAATTTTCACACAAAACACCTGATAACCATTTTATTCTGTCATCTTCAGAATTCCTTGGTCATCAGGTCCTGGCTCTATTGTGAGTTAACCTACTCCAAAGTTGGTCATTACTTAAGGATTTATTGGCGTAGCAAATCTATCTGACTTAAAGGTGAGACAATTTGTTGGCATGTTGTTAAAAACAAACATTGAAAACCTACTAATCAAATCATAGAGTAAATGGGGGGTTACAAGGTAATATTCTATTAGGCCTTCATCAATTATTATTAGTCATTGTGGAAGAAAACTGAGCTGGTGCATTCACTTGCCACTACTGGTTACACACAACACGTTTCCATTCATGGCTGATTAACGATTAACTTATCAACACTGTTATATTATTTGGCACTTAATAGGCACTTACCATATTGATTTTCATTTAGATAGGAATACAGGTGAAATAAGTTTAACATAATACTCTTTCACAGAATGTAAACAAGTAATTCTTTCTCAAAAGGCACCAGATTGGTGGTACAACCCAAATTGAATATTGTCTTACTATTAAATCAATAAACCAAACCAAATGGTTGGTTTCTTTACCAACCATTTTTAGTGGTGTTGAATCAATAATTTCTGTATTCTTTACCAACAACTGTCAGTGACGTTGCCTTTGAGAAACAGTGCTGTAACATTTAGAGTTAACAAATTAAGAAGTTAACAAATGTTTGTCCAGTTAAATGACACAAGTTTTTCAATATCTTTTCAATTTGAATTGTGCTCAAATTTATACAAGGCCCAGGAAAATGGAATTGAATTGTTTCATTAGTGAAACATTCAGGATGGTGAAAGAACAAGTTGGACATCACTCTTGCAGGACGACAAACAAGCATTGTAATTTTCTTTCACAGAAATTGTGCATCCGGGCAATACAGTACTTCACAGAAGTCAATCTCTTAGTGAAAAAACAACGTACATAGGTGTGTTTGACAAAGGTCAAAGGGGAGTTGTCCCATGTATCTGTCAATGGCCAATTCTTGGGGATCATAAGGAGCAGTGTACTCTTTAGGAGGGAGGAGGAGAAAGGGGAGTGGGCTGCTGAGAGAAACAGTGAGACAGACGAAGAGGGAGGAGCTGTTGGGAGGGCGTGGTTTGCAGAAAATGGAGCAAGGCAGCTTGGGGTGGGAGAGGCCAGGGTTTAGTGCATCGCTGCATTGAGCAGCAAGAGGAGGGCGGTTAGGCTGGTTAGGGTGGCTCGAGTGTTACCTGAAATCTTCCGGGCACCGCCCACGGCAGCCCTCTCATTGGGCAAGATGAGCAGCGTGGGTGGCTGAGTGATGCCGAATTCCAGATCCGCCCGGCCTTGATTCACGGGTGGCATAATTGCTGTCACCCTCCCTTGTTCTGATGTTTTGGGGATATCTTGTGTAGTGGAGATGGTGGAAGAACTCCTGGTCTGCGTGGCCCACTCAGAGGACGTGGACATGGTGGCCGTAGTGGGATCCATTCTTGAGGTGGATAAGGAGTCGGAACCAAACGCATCAGGTTCCGCTGAAGACTCTAGAAGCTTTGTCTGGGAAGAGGCAGAAGGGAGGTCCCCGCTATATTCAAAATCATCCCGAATCTCTTGAGTTGCAGAGGTGGTGGGGTTTAAATCCCAGCTGGATGTTTGGTACTCAAGAGGGAGAACTTCTTTTCTGATGGTTGGTTCATCAGTGCCTTGCACTTGTCCATTTTTGTCTTCTTCCAGGTCTGTGGATCTGGGATCCAGAATAGTTCTGGACATAGTTGTTGTTTGATAGCCCAGTGTAGTTACTTCAGGGAGCAGCTGGGTTTTGGTGGTAAGGTCTGAAGACTCAGTAGGGACTGTATCCTCTCCGGACCCAAGGTGCTCCTTATCCAACTCCCCTGGTGCCAGCTCCACTTCTTTTGGAATTTCCAATCTCTCTGGAATGACATAACCCTGAGTGTCTAGACCGGTGCTTCCCTCTGGCCTAGCAGAGGAAGTTGTCTGCGAGGTCCCACGTGGTGATGCTGAGTGGGCAGCTACTGTTGAGAACACTTCCAGTCCACGCTCCTCGGAATGATCCTGCCCAAGGGAGATGCTGCTCGAATGTGGAACTTGTGTTTGCTGCTTACTGGGGATGTTGGTGGCGCCAGGTGAGGCAGAAATGGGATGTGCTGGGCTGGATGTTGAGGATTCATAGGTGGGGAATCTGTCTGTATGCTTTTCATGGAGGACACCTAGGTCTAACTCTGCAAAGATTGTTCATTAAAACATTATTGTCGCATGATAATTAAGTCTCAAGTTCCACACAGCTCTATAATAAGAAATGACATTTGAGAAAAAGAGTTTGTAGTAAAATAGGTGTAATTTCTGTATAATATAATCATATTTGTCAAATGGGTCAAATAGAAATATGTTATATAAATGGTTTTAATAGTATTTTTGAGTAAGATCAAAATACACTTAATTAACAAGCAAGCTATCAAGTATCAGAGTTATAGGAAATGGCTGCACATTGGCCATACCTTGGGATCCAGATCCATCAAAGGGCAACCCCACTGAGCTTGGCTCCCCATGGGGGTAGAGGATAGACTGGGCTTGGTGAGGATCAGGCTCTATTGAAGTCTTGGTTGAGATGGATGTCTCCTCAGACACGTTCACGCTCACCTCTTTGTGCATTCTCTCAGCAGTTAGGTCACGTACATCTGTAGAGCTCCCTATGGGGTCAAAGGCCATTGTGGTAGTATCTCGTACTTTCGCTTCATAACTTTGGTTTCCTTCTGTTGTACTGTAGTCGACTTCTACTTCATCCAACTCAAGGTTTGTCTCTGGCATTGGCTGGAAATGCTTGGAAGATCCTGACTGCTGGTATTCAGGTTCCTCCTGGTTCATCTCTGGCATTGATTGGTAATGTCTATGTGGTTCATAGGAAGGCTCAGGAAATTCTGGGGTAGCTTCGGTCTCAGGCTTGCTGAGACTGGAGTTGCTTCCATGGAGGAGGTCTAGCATGCTGGTAGTGCTGAGATGCGAATCAGTATGCTGAGAGTGATAGTCTTTGTTAAGTGACTCTGGCTCATTGGAGGTGCTGGGTAGGGAAGCAGTATGCTGAGGGTCATAGTCTTCTTCATGGAGTGAGTCTGGCTCATTGGAGGGGCTGGGTAGGGAAGTAGAATGCTGAGGGTCATAGTCTTCTTCATGGAGTGAGTCTGGCTCATTGGAGGGGCTGGGTAGGGAAGTAGAATGCTGGGGGTCATAGTCTTCTTCATGGAGTGAGTCTGGCTCATTGGAGGGGCTGGGTAGGGAAGTAGAATGCTGGGAGTTATAGTCTTTTTCATGGAGTGAGTCTGGCTCATTGGAGGGGCTGGGTAGGGAAGTAGAATGCTGGGAGTTATAGTCTTTTTCATGGAGTGAATCTGGCTTACTCGAGTTGGTGGGTATGGAAGTAGAATTCTGGGGATAATAGTCTCCTTCATTCATTGAGTCTGGCAAACTGGAAGTGCCCGGTAGGGAAGCAGAAGGATGAAATTCATAGTCTTCATGGAGTGAATCTGGCTCACTGGAGGTGCTGGGTAGAGAAGTAGGATTCTGGGAATGATAGTCTCCTTCATCGATTGAATCTGGCAAACTGGAGGTGCCCGGAACGGAAGTAGAATGATGAGATTCATAGTCTTCTTCATGGAGTGAGCCTGGCACATTGGAATTGCTGGGTATGAAAGTAGAATTCTGGGGATGATAGTCTCCTTCATTGATTGAGTCTGGCAAACTGGAGGTGCCCGGTAGGGAAGTAGAATGCTCAGGGTCAGAGTCTTCTTCACGGAGTGAATCTGGCTCACTGGAGGTGCTGGGTAGGGAAGTAGGATTCTGGGAATGATAGTCTCCTTCATCGATTGAGTCTGGCAAACTGGAGGTGCCCGGAATGGAAGTGGAATGCTCAGGGTCAGAGTCTTCTTCATGGAGTGAGCCTGGCTCACTGGAGGTGCTGGGTAGGGGAGTAGGATTCTGGGAATGATAGTATTTTTTTACAGAAAATTGAGTATTATCAGAGTCCTGGAGGAAGTGTTGTGTAAAGGGTGTCTGGGCGAGGGGGACCTTTGTACTAATCACAACATCAGCGGGAGTCCCCAGGAAGTTTTCCTGAGCTGGAGCTGACTGGAACACAGGGAGGGATTCCAAAACACTCTGGGCCTCTTGCTCTACTTGCTTTGCAGAATGGTTTAGATGGTGCTCCTTGGCAGACTCTATGAAAACAACATCTTGTCCGATGTCTTCTGGCTCTGTGGCCATGTAGTCCATGGGAGCAGCTGTGCGAGGATTCCCATTACCTGATGAAAAAATTGGTAGACAGAAGATTTAGAGAGATCACCAATCAAACAAACACATTCCTTGTATAACACTACAACAGAAGGTATAGTATGCAGTCTGACAAATGTCTTGCAGTAACAAAACCTATTTCACCACTGTAACAATGAATTCCTCAAGTGAAAGACTCAAACCTTTGAAACAGTAAACATCATGGCGGCTGGATGGATCAGGGAAGCCTGTCTGGTTGCTGTGGCGATACAAGGTCTTGACCCCGGACTGAGGCCCTCCACAGCGCTCCCTAGGTGTGATGATGGGGTAGCGCACACTGCCATCAGACAGCCAGCCAGGGTTGCAGCGGTCCAGACCTTCACTCCACGCCATGTAGAGCTGCCCGGTGGTAGCCACCTCCGCCCCTTCCTTCTCACAGTAGGCCTGCGCCTCTTCATATGAAAGCTGCAGAGGGGCAGAGCCATGGAACACTTCCCCTACACAAAAAGGGTCCCATGTTAGACTCCCAATTGAAATTAGATTCCAAACTCATGTCGTAGGTCCTTCCAACAGTATCTGGTCAAATACAAAAGGGTGAAATAGTGGAAAGATTATTGGGAAATTTACTTTGAATACGGTATGCATTGTTACTATGAATATATTAAGCATTTTTTTGGTCCTTTCGTTGTGAAAATACTGTCAAGTCTAAGGTGTTTCACTTCATAAAAACTGATAACCTGACTTAAATTGTGTGCCTCGTCTGGGACATTCAAAATAGTATCATATGTTATGGTTGGTCCGGCCACTAGGGGGAGAGGTACATAGACTGGCAATTTGCAAGGGCATTGAATTTGGCACCAGTGAATGGATGGTTTAGCTGCTGACTGACTCCAGCAACAGTGAGTTTAAATTCATAGAGAGATAAAAATATTGTTCTAGCCTTTCCCAAAATATAACTATTTCCTTAACCATAAGTGGAAAATGGAGGACACGTAACCTTAGTACCTAATCCAAAATATAATCCCTAACCCTAACCGTAGTTTCTAACTCTGCCCTTAACATATCATACATTTCAGAAAATATGTTACATAGCATCTGTTCTGAAAGCTGTGTAAAATATCACATGGTTTTGCAAATTTGTATGGTGTCATACATTTTGAAAGATATAATGGTTTTTTCAAATTCATAACCTCACACAGCCAGCCAGGGTATCAGTGGGTTTTGCAAATTCATAAGTGTATCAATGCTTTTCCAGTGATTGCCAAACATATAATACTCGAGTGTCCCAAATCAGTGTCTACCCCTAAGACAAGGTTCAAATCGCTAGAAGCCCTCCAAGCCTATAACTTCTGATATATCCAACAGCATCGTTGTGGAGTGCCTTCAGAACACATTGTCACAGTGACAAAGCATCTAACAGGGCGATATTACATGAAAAACTGAGTTTCCCTAAAAGATCCTTGACGCAATATCACAAACTTAAAAACACACATAAATGCTTAATAGAACCAAATGTACACCATTTATAACCATTCACAGTGGAATTCTTACCATCAATATGCTCTACATAACAATACACATCAAACAGTTCATCTGCTTCCAGTGTCCCATAGTTCCTCACTCCCGGGCTCCCATCCATGTCACCATAGCAACCTTCCCGGGGAACTTGGATTGGATATCTGCAAAATAGGTGCAAAACCTAAACTGGTTCTTGTTTCCTGTGCATTGAAAAATAAAAACATACTATTTCTTCTACCTGTGGTGCATCTGTCATTGAACACACACCAAATAGCTATCTTACACATATTAATGATGGAATATAGATGAAGCTTTTATCCAAAGTGATTTACAGTCAGCTATTCATAATCGTATTTTGGGTTAGAATAACCTGAGACTCCCCCTGCTCTTTATATCTCTTTGCTGGTCTATTTGACCATGTTTATCTCTTTAAATCTTCCCTTTTTAATATTCATCTTTCATTACAATCTGCAGCTTCTCTTTGCCTTCACTCTCAAATCATAGTATGACGTAGAGGCAAGTAATGGAAAAGAACACTGTACAAAAGAAGAACACTGTAACCTACTGACAAAGTAGAGACGAAAATACATGAGGAAATCTAGCTTATGTAACACTGGGTCTGGTGAAGGAGACTGGTTCATCTCCCGTCAGCACAGTCTGGGAGGGCAACAGCTGTTGAATGAAATAGTGTTGCATACCACACAGCGAGCCAAACTCAAAAAACCCCAGTGGTCTAAACGTGTGAATTAGCACAGTGCTGCCCCATGTCAACATTCTATAACCTTGACACCTTAGTACTGTGTCATAAATAACCGAGGAAGGCAGAACAAAATCTAGCACCTTCCACAATGTGTCATAGAATTTCAGCACAGGATATTGGGGTTACCTGACTGATTGGTCAGCAAGCCATCCGGCATCACACTGCTCATAGCCGTCATGGTAGGCCGCCAAAAGCTGTTCTGGAGTGGCGATGTGTGCCCCAATGCCCTCACACGCCCGCTGAGATTCATTGAAAGAGAATGCATAGCGGCCAGAGGCGTGTCTGTAGTGGAACACCACCCCTAGATACACACACACACACACACACACACACACACACACAATGAAATATAGAATACACAGGCTCCAATTCACATTATGCAGTAAATGAAATGGAAAGGAAAAAATGAATCAATTGAATTGGTATTGAAAATCGCTCAATGTTACCTTTGACCTTAATTTCAGTGAAGTCACTGGAGTCCTCCAGACCCTGCTGTACCTCGCAACGATAGTGCCCCGTGTCGCTGGAGCGCAGATCCCGCAGCGAAAGGGAAAAGTCCTGGGGTGAGTCGACATAGCGGTGCAGTTCGGCTCGCTGCAGATAGGCTTCATTGACCTTCACCCTTTCACCTCGCACCACCAGAATCTCTGTCTCCTCCTGTTCCCCGTCACGAACCACGCTCCACTTGACCCGGGGTGCGAGGGGGGTCGAAGGAGATGAGGAGGGTCCAGGGGACAGAGACACCTGACAGGGGACTATGATGGAGCCGCCCAGTGGTGCGGTGGAGATTGAGCTTGCCCTGGAGACAGTGACACGGAGCTGCTGGACGTCGTCTGGGTCTGGAAGAAGAGAAGGAGTAAGTGAATGACAGCGGGCATCTAGCGGTTGTGATCAAGAATGCATTTTGAGGACAATCTTAAAGATTCGGAAGTAATTACCGCATTTCATGGAAAGTGAATGGGAAATGGGTGGATTGATTTCCTGCCTGTTGGAAAATCCCTACTCCGGATAGGGCCACAGTGTCACTGGACCCCCTGTCTCAGCCCCAACGTCTTACACTGCTATATTATTGTGCTGGGGGAGTAGGATCTTAATTTTTCCTGTTTTCTGTCGTTTTAAACTTAGGAGGACATGAGGTCTGGATCCACATCTAGGTGGAGTACCAGGCTTGACACATGGTCCCTGTCCAAAGTCCTCCTGGTTGTGTTGCAGATCAAGAGGATACCTGACGATTTCAGCTGCCACTCTGCTGATCCCCAATGTCCTTGTCCCTCCGGTTTTGCCTCCAATATGGACAAGGTTTAAATAGACTCTGGGCTTAGCCCAAATGGATTGAACTATTACAGTTTGGACTCTTAATATTTTCACCTGGCAACAGCCAGAAGAGGACTGGTCACCCCTCGGAGCCTGGTTCCTCTCTAGGTTTCTTTCTAAATTTGGCCCTTTAGGGAGTTTTTCCTAGCCACTGAAGTTCATCACTATTGTTGTTTGCTACCTGTGGTTTAAGGCCGGGTGATTTGTTAAAGCACTTTGTGACAACTGCTGATGTAAAAAGGGCTTTATAAAATAAATTTGATTGATTGATTGAAATCTCTGCAAAACTGTTTTATTAATGAACAATTGAAAACCAAATGCACAGCAGGTACATCTAGAATATAATAAAAAATTATGCATAATCCACGTTCATCTTCATTATACAAATGGATACAAATTCACGATAAGCGACCAAAATATTTTAGATGATCGGTACCTTTTATATATGATGTTTGGGTCGGGAAAGCCAGGAACAGATGCCAAACGGCACACAGAAGGAATAAGAGCCTTACTGGTCTGTGGAAGAGAGATGTGAATGAGATGGGAACAAAATGGATCATCAGATATTATATTTCCATGGGAAATACTTCATATGTACTTTATCATGCAACAATCTATACTTCAGCTAGAAACTCCAACTTATTTTGAATAACTTTGATTTGAAAGTGGATAAGAAGAGAGGCTACAGAGTGTGATAAAAGATGAGTATAAAAATGGTTCATCAATGCCAGAGGGTAAACCAGTAGATTGATGAGATAAGCAGGGTCAAATGGATCAATAAAGTGATGTAAAGAGCAGAGACACATGATAAAAACAATGGGGGGAAAGCAGAAATCAGGATCGTTTAGTGAATTGAGCAGCTGTGGGAACGAATGAAAGACTAAACAGTCTCAATTCAAAAATGTTTACTAAAAAAATAAATATTCTTGCACATGAAAGCCTAATACGGGACACTGAGCCAAGAAAGGAGCAGTAACTCGACCTCAAAAAGGAATCTGGCGGCAAATCCACGCCTGACCACAATTGATTCATCACCTCAAGAGTAAATTACACGTCTGCATAACCAAAGGCTGCCGGCCAGTACCCTGTCACCAGTCTGCCCCTGTTATTAGCCCGGCAGACATGGAAGGCCACTCTCGCTGACCTCACACCACCTCACAGAGTCGGCATTATTAAAAAAGGAGGGGCTATAAATCTGTACCTCACACAAATAAGGGCAGACATTTGTGATGTTGTACTTCTCAAGAAGATACATTTAAGAAAGCAAGAGTAGGTTTAAAAGAAAAAAACGAATAACTTGCAAACGCTTTTCAGTAAGATAATGGCCACAACTTTATAGTTGTGAGTACTATTCAAATGCCCAGACCACCAGAGATGAATCAAATATAAGTGACACGTATGTGATTATGGTTTTAGTCAATAGAATCACATTTCAATGTAGCGATCTTGATACTTCCAGATGCACTTTCAAAAACAAAATCACCCCATTACACTGATTATCACATAGGAGAGGTATAGTAATTCATTTCAGTCTGTTCGTTCCAATTCCTAGACACCTTTGGCCTGAGTTTCAACTAACTTGGCCTAATAAGGATGAATACACTCCAATCCCAGCTAGCATGACTCATTTCTATGTCACTAAAATTCAAATAAATCCCTCTCTAACAATATGTCTGTTTCACAGAGGTCACATTTATCCTACATAATTAGCTCCAGACACCCTCAAAACAGAGCCTCATTCATGTAGCTGATCAGGCACAAGGGGATGTGGTATATGGCCAATATACCACGGCTAAGAAAGTTTTTTTGGCACGATGCATCGCAGATTGCCTGGACACAACGCCTAACCATGGTATATTGGCAATATACCACAAATCACATACATGCCGTATTGTTATTATAAACTGGTTACCAACGCAATTAGATCAGCAAAAAGTGCTGTGATGCAATATCAGCCAATCTGCGTTCAAGATTCAAAGCCACCAGTTTATAATACACTGAACTATCTGTGTGATAGTTCTTGTACCATACCTACTTAGATGGGGGTTGTATAGGCAGTGTGAGTATGGCAGAAACAGTATTCATGCTCTGATGAAATGCAAAGTAATGTCACTACATTACTGTAAATATGCCAGTACTGCTTTAAAGAATGTGAAAAAAACTGCAGTTACATAATAATTACAGAGACATACAGTTTACCTATACTGAAGGTAAAAATTATTCAATTCCTTAACATAGCAAACTATTTTTTAATAACAATGGAAAGTGCTCATAGTTATGTATAGGAGCTCATCTGCCTTATCAGTGCCTGTTTCTTTCTGATAAAATGTTGTCTGTCATTCCATCGAACACACATTAGTGACCAGCACACAGCTGCAGATTTTAGAAGGCACTTTTCCAGAAAGTCATGAAGATCACAGTGCCCAGGCTGTTAGTCTGTTTTTTTCTATCATGGCCTTTAGTCTCATTATTGCTCCTACTGTCTATCAAATGAGTCGTCTTAAATAGCACTTTCTTGTGGCCAAATAAGTGTTTTTTGTATTCTCGCCAGCTGGGTTAGGTCCATAGACTGGTATCCATCAGTATTCCTGACTAGAACATCTCTTACAAAAGGCGAGCGACCGGCAAAAGGACAGCTGCACACTGGGTTTCACTTTGCACCAGTTCCCTTTGAAACATCCACGTGGGAAAATTACAGGACAAGAGGCACTGGCACGCTTTCTCTTTTGAGGCACTAAAATGGAAGCCAAAAGCCATAGGGATCACTAAAACAGGACTTCAAGAAAAGCAATGACCACATAAAGGGAACAGTACTCAGGGACGGCTCAAACGGTATCATTTCTATCAGCAAACACAAGTTCATATCCATCATGACGTGAACAAGCTGATGATGGTGACCGTCACGCATGGTTACTAGTGCCTTTTTTGGACATGTCTTTCAGGAAGAATGTTCTTGGCCTCGTAATCACTATGCCACCGGCTTTTCTGTGCTTTTTAATTAGGAAAACAGTGAATGGAAATCAAGCGTGTCCTACAGACGACACAAACAGCAATTCTATGTCCAAAAAAAGCTGCACGTGCAATATACATGATACACGTAGTAAAAAAACACTACCTCCATGATTCAGCTGAGATATTTTGTATTACTTATCGGCTAAAAGGATTTACATTTTATGTTGCAATGTGTAATGGTTTTGTCCAATTGGTCACAAATATGTGTTGGTTTGTGGCCTGGTTGGACAATATGCAGTAAATGTGTTATCATTAATTCATGACATGACTAAATTATGATATGACTATTTGTATGCAGAAATATTAGAGTGAAAGTTCCAGCATGCAATTTTGTTCATAATAACTTAGAAATAATCTTACAACCAGTTCTTTCTATAGACCTCTACTGAATTATTAGGAAGCTAAGGAGGGAGAACGAACTTGCCCACTATCAAACTCTGGTTAGTGGAATTATAAAAATGTAGCGATAAGTTTGGTTAAAACACAACTTTAGATTCACGTTTTTTGGTCAGAGTGAGCCAGATCCTTGGACACGGGCTCAAAATATTAATTAATTTAGTTTCTTTGAAAATGGAAATAAATAAATGAAAAGAAAAATGAATTGGCTGCCATTTATACAATAGTTACCCAACCAAAGCTAGTCTATATACTGTGTTCATTACTGGACTCTACAATAGGAGCACACAGTCCCTGAGGCTGTGTGCTGAGAGCCAGGGGAACAAAGTGCACTCAGGGCCTGCTCTCGCCTCCTGCAGGGTAAGATGAAAGGCAAGAGGGTGCACAAAGTCCTGGTTCCCTGGATGAGAAGGCAAGTCACGGGGAAAGTAGAGGATGTTAGCATTCTCTGCACGGCCCAGTGAGTCACAACATCCGCATGTTGTTTAATAGAAAACTACAAAAGGAAATTTCAGGCTCAGATACACAATAGGGTGTTGCAGGTTGTTGACGGCTTGTTTTTATGTCTCAAAGCACTTTTTCTCTTTATCACCAGTAAGCTTATTTGTCAAACTTGACAATTGTTTATTGATCACTGAAGACTAGACAAGCAAGTTCATTTTCATTTTGTCATGTCAGGCCGTCAGATTTTGTTACATTTAAATATTTATATCAGGCCGCCACTCTAGACACCATAGTCCAGATGTTTTGGGCAAATATGCTTTATAAAGCAATTATATCTGTGAGTCTGTTGAAGTAGGTCTCTACCAAATTTGTACACCTAGATTGGACGATTCTCCATTACAATACAGTTTGATCAAGTTTCTTAGTTCAAGTTTCGATCAAGTTTGCTGTTCATGGACAACAATTTTAAAGTCAAGCCACAGATTTCACACAAATACTTTTCCGTACATTGCTCCATTTATTTTCCTTCTTTCCTGACTAGTGTCAGAGTTCTTGATGATGAAAAACACCCCCATTACATGATGCTGCTGCTACTACCACGCTTCACAGTAGAGATGTAGTTTGTGCTGTGTTTGCATCAAATGGAACACTAGATGCGATTAGGCCAAAACATTCAAATCCAGTTTTGTCCGACCACAAAAAGCATTCCAGGATGGCTATCTTGAGTAATGTCTTCCTAGTCCTAACACTACAATACAGCCCAAATTGGTGAAGTGCCTGGTATATTATTTTCACATGCAAAATTTAAACAGTCATGGCCATGGAAGTCTATAGCTTAGTCAAAGTCTCTTGGTAGCATCTCTCATCAGTCTTCAACTTCTACATGCAGTTTGGAAGGTTGATCTAGGCTGGATATGGGAGGTGTTATATCACTAACACTTCTTAATAATCGTCTTGACCTGACCATTCTTCAAGGGATATTCAAGGCATTTTAAAAACAATTTATAGTCATCACATGATGTGTATATTTTCAAAAATGTGTCTCTTGGTTATTTTGAGGGCTCCGAGATGGTTGATCAATTGCTTTGTAATTCGGACAAATAATTCAGGGGTGTAGACTACCTACAGGCACAAATTTTTCTGTAGATTCTTACCCCGGAAGTATTCTATTGACAGAAGTCTGTAACACTATAGGTTTGTAAGAAAAAGTTTAATTTGGTTGAAATATTCCTTTAACTAGAGCATCATTTATACCAGGGGTTCCCACATAAATATTTTCACAACCAGGTATGGCACAAAGAAAGGAACCAACAAAATTGCGTCTTCCAATTGATCTTCCTGCACTCATGTCTGTTACCTTTTGTGAACGTTAATCTTCAACTCCTGGGAGTCAGCTCACTCTCCCACAATCACAGTCAAGAAGTAAGCTCAGCTTACCTTCACAGTGCGGTAGGTTTGCATTATAACCTGAGGAATATTTGTGTAAGGTAATTCAAATGTTCGGGTTAATCAACTATTGATGTTAATGGGAGATCAATGGCACTGTTGTGAAAATCGGATTATTTTCTTTGGGCTGGAAATTCAATAGAAATTCACCTTTCTAACGTGTGTCTATCAATTCATCTATTTATTTCCTTTAGCTCACACAAGTGCCCCCGCTACACAATCAGACAACTTGGTGGAAAGCAATTGATTCATAATTAAATTAGATTGAAAGCAAATGTTCTATCAGAAACTGTCTAACAAAATACTATTGAAATATAAAGTATTGTGGACATTTGTAAAAATCCTTTGGAATATCAAATGACCTCCTGACTTCACATAATTAATTGTGTAACCATGCAACAACCTCAAGTTTACAATGAATGTCTACGATAACGTTTGTTTGTCGACCACAGCCCTTTTTGACTCGTGTAGGATCTGGACAACAAACTGGCTACACAAGCTAGTGGTGAGGGACGTGCACAATGCTTTTGAGAGGCATATGCTGAAACTGGAAAAATGTGCAGAGTTGTCGGCTCACACGGATAGACAACGTGTCGGAGTGGGAGACGCACATAAAGACTGGCAACGCACTCCCATCGGTGTGCCTGACACACATCATGGCGTCGAATGGGTCAACTGGAAAGGACACTATACAGCAAAAGGACATGTCTCTGCACAGGCTGAGCCATGCACATGCCTGCTAGTGGTAGCAGGTCATAAGCTGTTTGAAACCCCATCTGGCACATTAGGTTGGCAAAAATTGGCCCTGATGTTATGATAATGATAATAGTTTCAGTAGACTGTGAGAGCCGACATCAGCTACTTGGTAGCTAGCGATTCTACACACCCGTAGCACAGGCACTTGACTGCCTTAAAATTACATTGTTAACCTACTATTTCTTTCTTACAAATGTTATTTTTGGTAAATTTGCTTGGAAGTCATTGATGGATAGCAATAATCAAAATGTCTCTCTGATTTCTAAAGGAAATGTATCTCAGTGCTTGGTCTGGATTACTCTGAAACAATCAACACTTCTCGGAAAGCCATCTTGGTATTTAGAATTGCAACAGTGTAATTGTCCCCCTGAAAATAAAACTGTTTATGGTAAGGTGTTTAACAGGACTGTTTTCCTCTTTTTTACCTGGGATGGAATACATTTCTTCTGTGGGACAATTACAAAGTTTCTAATGTGAAAGACACACACCAAGATGGCTTTCCAAGTTGTATTGAGTGTTCCAGAATGACTCAGTCTTTTAACACTTAAAAGCCAAACCAATGCTAAACAGTATAAGAGCAATGAGCTTTTTCTACATACAGAGACATTAAATGGTATCTATAAGTACATTTTACTCTCAGGACATAAATGGCCTCATTGCTAAAATCCTGAAATATCCCTTTAAATGTAATAGGGGAAGGGGATATAAAGACTTTCACTGTAACATGAGATTCAATTGGTACTACTAGATTAAGGTCCCAATGCATTGCCATTGGAGTCAAATCAATAAGATCAAAAGTGTATTTTTTAGATAGCCTGTTTTCAGATGGTTGTAATTGAGATAATAACCATCAAATGGTTTAACAGCAAATCTCCTATGAAAAGAGATCCCATCAAAATGAAATATGAAGAGAGGGTTTTGTCCCTCCACATTGTCTCCTTGTAAGGCTGAAAGTCTGATGTCATTGACTGAGACTGATGCTTCTAGCCTGTGATGCCAAAGGCAACATGGTCCACTAAGAGACTGCATTAGAGAGGGTAGAGATAGAGTAAAAGAAAAAGAGAGAGAGAGAGAGTGAGAGGAGTGTCCTGAGCCAATGGCAGAGAAAGAAATAGAGAGGGAAAAGGAAGAGAATGAGAGAAAAAGAAAATAATATTAGAGATTCTATTTATGATCCTGTCTAAACTGAACAGTAGGAGTGGTACAGTACTAGAGGAATAAAGTCACTATGTGTGTGGGTGGATAATATTGATAGAGTTTAATATGGTTTATGTATTTACATTAAAAAGGGCTAAGATATTTCAACTGTACGTTGCTTAATATCTCTAAGGAGCTTTAGAAGATGATCCTGAAAGCATAATCTGAACTCTCATTTTCACATAAAAACGCCTTTTGTCACCAGCATAATTTAGTAGGCAAGGCAACATCTTTAGCCCATGTCCAGCCAAGTTGGTTAAAACTTAGAACATACAATGGATTGCAGAGAGATAAAAATAAATAAGTTATGCTACTGGATCCTGAATCCTACATTTTGAATATGCTGCATTATAATACATTATTTAAAAAGATTATGGAAGGCATTGTTCTTAACAATGAAGTGTTTTCATTGTTTTCAGATGGTGCGCAGGTGAGTTTCAAATTAATTAAACCCTTAGCGGTCTACTCCTGTATGTAGACCTGATTTAGCTCATTTCATTGTTTTAAATCAGGACTACCATGGGAGGAAAGCAATTAACCACATCTACATATCTCATTTAAATGCTGTCTGTTTGTATGTAAAGAAACAAAATCTCTAAAATGTTCTAACATAACCAACTAAACTTTCTATCATGCAATCCGTCGAAATCTGCTTAAATCGACTACGATGAGATTAATAAAACGTCACCTACCGCATTCCTTTGAAAAACATTTCGATTATTGTTTTCCAATCCTTGATTTATATTCTTTTTTTGGTTTGAAAGAATGTGAAGTCTTGTCAGTATTGGCTCGGTCAATTGGTGCAGTGTATGCGGGTTGCCTACTGCAACGTTCGATACAGGATGGTCCGCAAGAATACTGGGAGCTGTATGCAGGTGTGGGACGCGTGCGTCCGACCCGCAGCAATGGACAGGGAGAAAGAGGGAGTTTAAGATGCTGATGTCTAATATGAAATCTTGCACAGGACACTTTTTCTCCTCATTCAACTGTGGAGGAGAACGAGTCGGTCAGAAGGGCGGTATAAATGGGCTGGGATGAAACACAGGGCAATGCAGATTAACTGTTTGAGAGACGTCTCTGTGCACTCCTTGTGAAGATCATCAATATAATAACATCTAATGGAAACGTTAACGCAATGTTTTTACTCGTGACTAATAAATACCGTGCGTACTAAACATATGAAACAAAAATACTGATAGTGCGTCAGTGCAGCATGTGGGCAATCTGCTGACGCTGCAGCCACGCGCTGAGAGAGAAGGCTAGCAAACAGGCAAAGGAAGATGCAATTTTGAGCTGCAGCCTACGAAAAAGTATTGTATTTAATAATAGAATGCATACCTGCAGCATAATAGATCAAATTATAATCGCAAGGTCTTCAACCTTCTCTTCAAGTATCCCTATTGCCATTCCAAGTATTTGACCCATTACAGAGCTGGCATACATGATCAACCATGTCAGCTAATCATAAAGTCCTTGATTAATTAATCAGGTGTGCCTGTTCTGGGCTAGAATAAAATTGTTAAATGTCTGGGGTCTCTAAGGAGAATATGGAAGACCTGGGACTAATAAATAAATATAAATAATAAATATATAAATAAATACATTATTTTTGGAATAGTTGTCATCTAAAATTGTCATTGTTGCACTTTCAACCATTAATAAACACAACAAGTAAAAAATGGGATTACAATGTCATATTTTTGTAGTTATATAACAATGTAATATTTGATAACTTCCCTTCATACTCACAAATTAAATGGATTAAGGTTATGAGCAGGACTTCATTGCCCTTCCAAAACCCATTTAAATACTGATTATTAATAAAATTCTACCGATATGCCCGTTGAAAAAAATATGCAACAATCTCAGATTAAGCATCCAAGCAAGGAAAACACTGCCCCCATTTCCCTGAATGTATAGCCAATATTTAATGCAGTCTGGCTCATTTGGGCCCCAAGCGCAATATATATGTCTGGTAAATTAGCTGTTTACACACAATGGTCTATTCTAAGGGCATGAATTCCATATTGGAGAACCTATGCTACATGAGCAGAAATTGAAATCAGTTTTGTTTCAGTCACACGGAAGTAACAAAAAACTAAATTGTAGGTTCTAAAATGGTTGTACAGCTTATACCAGCAAAAAGCCGTTACTACACTGCTGTCTACAGTAAGACATGGTCGGCCGTAGCTCACACTGCGCCAAAAAAAACTGTTCCATAGTCCTAGTTATCTTTGCACCTCTTATGAATATTGCCAATTCCAGGCCAGTCGTACAGTCTTAAATTACTCAACACTCCAAAGCCGGCTTATGTTGCAGCTTTTCACAAAGAGGAACCGGAAAGGAACTATCAACAGTCAAGGATAGTCAGAATCGTGACTGGCAACAGCTCCAGCATGGAAATTTCTTCTACTCTTACCTACTTTTAAGGAAACCCCACCACTGGACATTAGGGTATATCGCGACACACAAACCTCATCATTGTTACAACCCCCGTGCTGTGAGGTATTAACATATCAATAGAGGACAGATCGTGACTGGCAAGGATTCGAGACCATCAGTTTTAACGTGTCCACCAGTTAGGATATTTTGCGACTTATAATACTTTTCCCCATAACCCCACCCCTTTTCAACCAAACCATTTCCCCCCGTTCTTTTTCCTACCTCCCCATGCTTTGTTCCAGACAGAAAATGGAAGGAAAACTGGCAAACATCCCCTTGCTGAAATTGTTTTGGACAAACTTGCAAAAGTTACCTACTTTTGAAATAATCAATTATCTCTGTCATATGGTCCTGCTAGACATATCTATACATACTGTACGTTACAGTCACATGCCACAGGCCTCTTTACTGTTCTTAGAATTTCTAAACAAACTGCTTTCTTTCAAAGGGCACCATTATGGTGGAATCATCTGCCTATTCGTGTGAGAGACGCAGACTCATTCTCAACCTTTAAGTCTTTACTGAAGACTCATTTGTTCAGAAAGGTCTATGATTAAGTGTAGTCTCCCCTAGGGCCGTGAAAGTAAATGGCAAGCCACAGGGTTGACAACCCATTCCTGCTTTCTTTGACAGGCAGGCTGTCCCCACACCACTGGGATATCCTCTCTCCAATGCTATTACAGTGGTTCAGTCATGGCTTACTCATCTTGCCATCTCTAACAGCCATTCATTGGGAGTGAACAGAGGGCTATACTCGGCCCTTTCTCAGGGTGGTTTGCGGACAGTTGGTGTGCCTTTAGTGGCCCGTTGCTTTGCCAAGTGGATGGAGTTATTTCCTGCCGCTTGGCCATGGCTCAGAACATTGTCTCTGGATACCCCATTCCGGTACATAGTTTTTATGCTGCAATGGTTTATGTGCCAGGTCAATAAACACTATGGTTTTCGGTGGACACTCAATGCAATTTATTGAAAAAGATCCATTCAAAACAACATTTATGTACTAAAGATCCTTATTTGGGATGCATACGTCTGAATACATGGATATACTTTGTAAAGGCAGGGTTTGAATAGACATGAGTAGTTAAGGTCATAGCAAATGCGGTAGATGGTGGTTTTGATTCACAGGGCCCATGTCTTGGTAAGGATTATTGGTCATAATAAAATCAGTGTCTTCTATACTTGAAAAGGCTGAGGCATTCATCATTTCAAGGGGTTCAGGATTCCAGCCAACAACCCTGGAAGTGTAATGTATATTCCAACCAAACAACAGTGTCTATATACTGAGTGAAACAGAGGCACATTTGAATACATACATTTTTTTGGGAATGTAATTTTAAATAAAAACACATTTGACACCTGCTATGGTGTACTGCTCCTATTTCAGCCTCACTGGTGCTGATGTGAGATATCGTAAAACATTATAATTTGTAAAATATTGGATACTTTATTGAATGAAAACGGGAAAATATATATGTTGAGTGATGTTTGGATACTGCCAAACAGACGCGTCACCAAGACGTCTAGTATCACATCAGAAACCTTCATCAAGCAGTGGATTTATTTGACATTCTCTTGAAAATAGCGTGAGGCTATTTTGTAATGTGGTTGTAGACCCATTCCATTGCTACACAGAAAGCAGTAATACAGTAGGAGCTGTATTGGGAAAAGTCAATGCAGCCTTTGATGTTATTGATTGTTTATTGCTATCTGGTAAATCTGACTTTACAGTAGAACTCAGCAAGTGTTCTTTAATGGACACTTCTACAGTGTCGGAGATTTAGTGTGGTGTCCTTCAGGGCAGATGCTTTAGCCCATTACTTTTCAAAATTTTAACCAACAACTTTCTACTTAAAAGAAGCTAGAATGGCAATGTATGTTGATGACTCTACGTGTCTGTAGAAAAAGACAGTGAGCTCAATTCGATTCTTATCAAAGGGATAAAGTCAGTATGCGGATGGGTGATTAAAATCTTACTAGTCCTGAATACATAAAACCTAAAACCAAGAGCTGTGGTTCAAAACATTCTCCAAGAACAAAACTGCATTCATCCATAAAGGGTGTGGAAATGGATCAGGTTGAGGAGGCTAAACTTCTAGGACTAACATTATATGCACAGTTGTCATGTTCAAGTAATATTGTGCAATGGCTTAGATTGTTCCCACATTTCTTCTTATTTTGATGAAAAAGAAAGTGATATAGACAAAAAAAGAACTGCATGCTACTGCAAAATGTAGTTACTCCCAAACTCTTTTAACTGTATTAAGGGAAACAAACCTATACACTTCAAAGAAGTGAGGCCCATCATCTTCTGATTGTACTGGTAGTTTCTCAGTTCAGTGCATTACTCATGTCAATAATCATGAATTCAATATACCTGGTGTATGTAATGTGCAATGGTGCCACCTATGTTGTTGCCAGTGAGTGAATAGGCCTTTGTAGATGTCCTGTACCTTGGAAGAAGTGGCAAGTCCCAGAGGAATTTGGCACAAACAACATTGCCAGGCCATCTAGATGGGAAACTTCAAAGCAGGAAGGTCTGTGTAGTTTTCTTTAGGAACTGAATAAAATAGGCAGAAGCAGGAAGAGACCTGGACTTTTCTATTGCAAAAAATTTAAAGCTGTGCTAGATGTGTATGTAGTAACTAGATATTAAAGTGGCCTTTCACCCTAGAACAACTACTTAATGTATTAATTACAAATGTTAGCAATAATACATTTGTCATGAAACCACAAGATTTCCTCAACACGGTCTACAACAAATTAATTAGAATTTCGCACTCAGAATGACCTTCAAGCTTCAAATTCAAGTTTCAAGTTTATTTTTCAAATGTAACACAGCGTCTTCCTGCAAAATGAAATTTTTTGTGGCACACAACATCTACGTAGTAAGATTAAGAAACATTTATGAAGCAAAATATATAGCAAAAAATATAAAAATAAAGTGATAATATACACAACACGGTAAAACTAGCAACAAATTAAGAAGAGAAAAACTTGCAGCAAACGGGTTGCAGTATTAAATATTATATGGCAAGTATGGCAATAGGTAGAATATGTAGAATTGGGAAAATGCACAATATGAGTGGAAGTATGGAATATTATAAATACAAATTAGTGTAATACGAATGGCACATGAGAGAGAATATTCAAATTCTAGTCCACAAATATACAGATGGTGTTGGAGCTGTGCGTGGCCATGTAGTCATGCGTGAACAGGGAGTACAGTGGGGACTGAGTTCGCAGCCCTGCGGGGCTCCGGTGCTCGAGGGTCAATGTACAGGATGTGAAGTTGCCCATTCTCACCACTTGGACCATTGTGCCATAAGGAAGTCTAGGGTCCAATTGCAAAGTGCCAGGGTCCTGAGCTTATGAACAAGCTTAGCGGGCACAATGGTCTTGACTGCAGAGCAGTAGTCCATGAACAGCATCCTCACATATGTATTGCCTTTTTCCAGTTGGCAAAGGATGGTCTGTGTTGTCAGGGCGATGGCATCGTCTGCTGATCTATCGGGGCGGTATGCAAATTGGAAGAGGTCCAAGATGTCGTCAGGAAGGGTGGAGCAGATGTGAATTCTGACGAGCCGCTCAAACCAATTTATGACGGAGGTCAGCGCTACAGGGCGGTAGTCACTCAGGCAGGTGATGGAAGGTTTTTTCTGTACAGGGATGATACTTGCACTGTATTGGTCTGTTAATAAAAAAAAATAAAAAAAATGTGTCTTCTAATATAATATACAGAAGACAAAAATGTAACTGGTGTTTTTGTATTCTGTGTCTGGCTTTACTAAAGATATTTACTTATTTCTTTTCTTTAGAATAATACTCGAACACAGAAAATTGCTCTTTTGCATTTCATTTACCTGGTGCAAACAACAGATCTCAAGGGTAAGCAGCCTGTTTGTGTTTATCTTGATTATGCCATGACAACTCACAAAAACAACTCACATTTACCAATATATTTACAAGCATTAGTTGCTCTTCAATCTACAGTGACGTTCAGGTGTAGGTTGTTAGACACAATGGATTGTTTGGTGCGCAAAATCCATTCAGCATCTTTCTGGCCAATTATGTGTAAAACAAATATTAATGCCCCAGAAATCTCTGAGGCATGATACACAACATCACAGAGTGAAGTGCCCCTTCAAAGCCTACATTCCAAAGAACAAACAGTAGTACAATGGCCAGGAAAAATACACTACAAATAAAAACAAGGCAAGAGGCCAATCTTCTGACCGTACATGGTAGTGCATATGCTTGTAAAATATCATGTTGATATGCAAACAAACTCATGGATAGTATTTAGGCAGCCAGCCCAATTCAGTTTTTTTCCCTTCACAAATTGGCCTTTTGACAAATCACATTAGAGATCTTTATTTTAGAACATTTTCAGAGCTGATCTGATGGTTAAAGTTAGTTAGTCTGATCTGATTGGTGAGCAGTTAGTGAAAACACATAAGGCAGCTTGGCAGACACAGCAAATAAGATAATAGAGTTGTAAGTTACATGTCAGTAACGGAAATGCACCACAGTTCTGATCTTTCCTTTTATTGATTGGCCGTAATTGGCTGTCAATGTTAACAAAGCTATATAGCTTAAATTTTTTATGTGCAGAAGTAAAACATCAGGAAGATGGCCTTTAGAACATGGAAGAGGTCAATATTTCAAGTGTCCATATTCTTAGTTCATCCTACTAATTGGAATATCTCAACATCATCTTATGACAGTTTGGGGAAAAAGAAATACAAATAGGGATACAAAGTTATAATTGGCCAACCTGTCCACCAATTGAGAACGCAATCTCTCTGAAAGGATTGAAATTGACAACAGATTTCCAAGCGAATATCACCAGTTGTGTTTGCCAGTTGTGTTTGTTATTTGTAGATGATTTGTTGGACAGTGAAATTGCCTATTTTGAATTGCTTGGAAAAGTCTTTGTAACCCCTCCCAGACTCATGGGCATCAATAATCATTCTCTGAAGAATTCAGATAGATCTTTTGATCTTGGCACGACGTGTTACCATAAAACCCATATGGTTAGGCCCAACCAGACCAGACCAATCTGTAATGATTTTTTATCATCTGCATTTGTTTTGGTGCACCTGATTCTAATTTAACCATTTAATGCAATGGTATTGTTAGGGGTGTGCTAACGTTTTCCATATAAGGAAAAGATTTTCTGTTTATTTCCATTGCCTATACAGTAAAAAAAAAAATATTTGTTAAAATGGGCTTCCTTTATTTTGATTAACTATTCATCTGTCCAAATCTGTGCAAAAGATCTGACAATTTTCCTGGGTGTACTTACCTTGCCACAGTTATATCTGTATCAGTCCTGATATTGCTTTGCAGGGCAGTGTTGAGTTTGCTGCTCTCTCTGTCACTGCTGGTTGAGGACTGGAGTGATTGGCTGGAAAGTAGCATCGTAGCTCCCTTACAAATATCGGTGTATACCACTCTCCTAGACTTTCAGGCACCAGTCGAGGGGTTGTGAGGTACTGATAACAATTGCTGGCAGGGATTTGGTAACAGCATCTCTGCTTGATGGACTTCGTGCTTGTGCCATGAACCAATTAAGAAAACGGCAAGGCTGCCTGGTGTTAAATTTTTTCCAAGTTCTCCCATGTCACTCCGCTCATGCACACTTTCCATTGGCTCCCCAGTGGCAGCTGGCAACCAAGTCCTCACCTTCCCTATGGAGCAACAAGGGAAACCACTCCACTCTACCTCCACCCATAGAAAGGCAGTATTTCTGTTAGATGTTCCACTGACCTCCCCCAATATCTGTTTTCAGAATTTGCTATCTCTTGGATGCAATTTAGATCTCAACCTTCAGTAGGTCTCAGTTTTATTCCCTGTATGATGGAAAAAATACAACTAAATATATTAAATATAACTAAATATTATATACATATACATATACACGATTCTCAATGTTCTGTGTCATAGCCTAAACCCCATATCTCTGAAGTATGATGATATTCAGGGTCAGAGACCCTGCTACGGTTTCTATGACACTTTGAGTGCTGATATAATCTGTACAGGGCCGGTGGCCAGGACTACTCACACTATTGACTCTGTTATTGGTACGCATTGTTACGCACGACCCTAATTTGAGATTATAGGGGCCTAAGGGGAGTATGTTCGGGACTCAATAATTCTTGGCTTTTGGCACAATGATGTCAGCCTGTTGCAACTTTTTTTAACGTTGTCAACGACTGCTCATATTTAATCTAGAAATTCCCTAACGCAGATGACAGTGACGCAAATGCGATGCTAAGGTTTTCAACCATGTTCACTGAGCAGAGTTTCAGACTTTGGTCTAGTCTCTAGGGGAAGTAATTACCAACTATCTTCTGGAGAAGCCATCTGTGGTTTATTTCCCTGAGGGACCATCTTTCCTTGGAATTACAGATCACCACAGGGTTTTAGTGAAAGAGCCTTGTTCTATAAATGGTTACATTTCAGGTTGACGTAATCGTCTCTGTTAAATGTGACTATCAATATTCAACTCCCTTTAGGCTGTACAACAGTGTGGTCTGTCTGTATATACCTTTGAAGTGGGAAAGCCTTGTCTCTCTGAGTCAAGTCAGTTGTGTGTGTTCATGTATGCTCTGTGCTTTGGAAGCACAATCCGGACACAGTATGGTAAAGTGACCAGGTGCGACCCAAATTTGGTGTTGAGTGCGTATGGTGTGTGCATTGGAGGCGCAACCTAGAGCCGGGTCTGACCCAATTTAAACGTTGTGAATCCACGTGCTCTGTTGTTCTGGCCATAGGTAGTTTGTGATTCAGACAACTGAAATTGTAAAATCAGATTTTGTGTGTGTGAAGAAGTAATGTATTAAAGGCCTTAACAAACCATAGTTTATCAACCCTAAGTTATATTAAGATTCTGCTATACCATATAGCATGGTGGCGAAATCTTCTTCATATTTGTTTGGTCAAGTCAGGCATAAGCTCAGATAGGTAGAGCCTGTGTTGGCCAGTAAACCACTTTCAATCAATCAATCAAATGTATTTTATAAAGCCATTTTTACATCAACAGTTGTCACAAAGTGCTTTCACAAAACACCCTCAATCTCTCATTGATGCAGCTGCTGTAAGGATACACTGGCTCTTTTGTGGTAGTAACAGGCTGGTATGAGCACGAAAATATATTAATATAGTTGTCAGTCTGAGATGGTGACACAATATGAGTTGGTTATCATCCCCAAGCAAGGTAGCAGAGGAATTACCCGTAGATCAATCATATTCCCAGTCTCCAGGTGTTTAAATCTCAAGCCTATATTCCCAGTCTCCATGTGTTTAAATCTCAAGCCTATATTCCCAGTCTCCATGTGTTTAAATCTCAAGCCTATATTCCAAGTCTCCATGTGTTTAAATCTCAAGCCTATATTCCCAGTCTCCATGTGTTTAAATCTCAAGCCTATATTCCCAGTCTCCAGGTGTTTAAATCTCAAGCCTATATTCCCAGTCTCCATGTGTTTAAATCTCAAGCCTATATTCCAAATCTCCATGTGTTTAAATCTCAAGCCTATATTCCCAGTCTCCATGTGTTTAAATCCCAAGCCTATATTCCCAGTCTCCATGTGTTCAAATCACAAGCCTATATTCCCATTTAACATGTGTTTAAATCTCAAGCCTATATTTCCAGTCTCCATGTGCTTAAATCTCAAGCCTATATTCCCAGTCTCCAGGTGTTTAAGTCTCAAGCCTATATTCCCAGTCTCCGTGTGTTTAAATATCAAGCCTATATTCCCAGTCTCCATGTGTTTAAATCTCAAGTCTATATTCTCGATCTCCAGGCAGGGACGCCGACAGGAATCTCAGGGCCCGGGACAACATTTTAAATTTAGGACCCAAATCACGGGCCAAAATTGTTATAAATAGCAATGATGTTACTGTTCATAAAACAGGTCATAAACGTTTATTTTTTTATGTTTTAGCTAGGTAGTACTAAATACCAAGATTGACTGACTAATAATAATTATATTTAAGCCAACCAAATGAGCCTGGGCCCGGGACAAAATTGCAGCGTCACTGCCTCCAGGTGTGTACATCTCAAGCCTATTTTCCCATTCTCCAGGTGTTTAAATCCCAAGCCTATATTCCCAGTCTCCATGTGTTTAAATCTAGAGCCTATATATACACCTGGCATTTTAACAGGGGTGTGTAGACTTTTTATATCTGCTGTATGTGCACTTTGAAACATTTATTGGTTAACCCAGAGGAAAATTATGTTTTTGTTAAAGATGGAAAATGTTAATTTTCTAAACAGAATTACTAACTACTGTAATATAGACATTTCTAACAATGTTTCCAGTTATGTTTAACTTAATGAACAATAGGATTTTAAGATATAAATTCTGTCAATTTCAGAAACACTAACAGTACCAGTGGAAATAAGTCAATTATTTTAAAATAACTGAAATATAGAGTTTTCAACTTTATCAATGCATTGTGAAAATCAATTAATTAATTAAGTATATCTGAAGGGAATGTTTGGGCTTGCAAGCTCAGCTTGAAAGTTTAATTCATACCGAGGATAGCCTGGACATGCAAAAATGAGATTAATTATTGTTTTCATACAAATCTTAGTAAGTTGGTTCTGCTTCTGAGATTTAGAGTAATTTAAATTATAAAAAAATTGTTGTTGTGCCCTTGACCAAGGTACTTTACTTTAATTGCACCTGTAAGTCAGTCTAGATAGTGACTAAAATAAATATCTGTTGAATTAATGTATATTCGAAAGTTTGATAAATAGGAAAATTGGTTGAAGCGTAATTAATTGGTCTGGAGTTCATGTATCAGCAATGTCCTTAACAGTCGTTCTTCTGTTGAGGTTAAACCTCAATGTGCTGCCACGTACAAGCCTATCTATGCCAACGGGCTCCGCCTGCTGGCTGCAAATAATTTGAGTCCTAGACATTCCTTCTCCATAGGGGAACTGGACTTTGGCTGACTTTTGGAAGTCAGAGATTCACCAGATAGAACAAGCCTTGTAGGACTTGACTGCCACATTCAAATCACTCAGACTTCCATTCCCAAGCAGGAAGGTCAGCAGGTAGCTGTGCCCACAGCCAAGGGGACTAGAAAGAAGAAATACGTTCTTGGTTGGAAATTGGTACAGTAGTCTACTGTGACATTATCACACAGGTCTCATGTTTGTCAGCCTTGTTGGGGAAAGACTGTGTAAGTCAAGAGCTGGTGAGGAGTATGTAAATACTTCCGGTAGTGGTCAGGCTAATTGATTGAACAAAAATTGTAATAACAAAATGGCATGATGGCTGGGAGGCATGACTGTTTATAGTTTTCAAATCTATATCTATGGACATGTTGGTTGGTCATTCGTAAGCCACTCTTGGGCCCCGTCTGAAATCAACCCCTACTATATAGAATGTCAGATTAAATATAGTGTGTCCCAAACCATACTGCATTGAAAGCAGATGGTCTTCTATTTTCTGAAGGTATTTGTAGAATGCAGCCATGCATGCTTTTTGGGGTTATATAGACCACAACCTTACCCGCAATGGAAAGGGAGCAGTTTGCAACGATTCTACTGTCTTCTCAGTAATTGTCACAGACTTTGATAGTTATTGCATCAGTGTTATTCACATATGAAAGCTAAAACTAATGTTGTTGCGCCATTTAATGTAGCACGCTAGCTGGGTTGACTTTATTAGCAATTTTAGACGCAATGCAGAAGGTGCGGATGTTATTAGCTGAAGCCAGCTACCTTTGGTAAAGCGAGGTTAGCTTTGTCAGTTTAAAGTTAATTTGCTGCCCAGCTAGCATGGGCTCAATTCTAATTACCATTCTATGGTAGTAAGATAGTAGTACAACTGGCTTGTGAGCAATTCAAATGGCCAGTGGAAAAATCCATGCATGGATGCTATTTGTAGAAAGATGATTAACACAATAAAAGGGTTAGTCAATATAGCCCAATGCTTAATGTTGTCTAAGTAAATATTCAAACTTGTACATAGGAAACATATACAGTTTAAGATGCACCTTGATGTTCCATAAAGAAAAATGCTGCAGACAATGAATTAAATGTTTCCAATTCTGTGATTGACATGATTTCCAATGCTGTGTTATTGATCAAGCTCATATCTGTAATAACTTGCATCCTTGTCAGAGCACGTTGAATGTTGTGGTTGAAGATTGATGACATTCAGGGTCAGGAACATGCTCATACTGTTTCTATGACAGTCTGTGATTGCTGGTGTAATCTATACAGGGCTAGTAGCCAGAATCACTCATGTTATTGACACAGTTGTCACAGCTGGTCCCTGATTTAAGGTTATAAGGGCCTGAGGGGAGTTTGCTTGGGAGACTCATTCTGGGCTCTTGCCCGATGTTGTTCCCCTGCTGCCAATTGTATTGAAAACTGACTGGTACTCGATCTCTCGACTTCAGCAGTGACTGCTCATCTATTTAACAGAGAAATTCCCTAGTACTTCAAAAATACTGAATTTTACTTACTGTATTTTACTGGCAACTATTTACGGGCCTCTACCACTTTAACTGCAGTTTCACAGTGAAGTCAACTGACAGCAAAGGTATATATTTCCTTACATGTTTTAGGAAAATAAAAAACAATTAGAAATGCATTTCAAAACAAACTTTTGGGCTGGCCTCAATACGCATCATCACCACCACCACCAGACAATTGGGGAATACATGGTCAGAGGAATCTGGGTTATTTAACGCCTGTGCGTTCCCTGGATCTCAACCCAATAGAGTAACTTTGGGATGAAGTGGAATGAGATAGTGGTGGGAAATATTGCTGTCCAGGGAAATCTGGGAAATATTGCTGTACAGTCACCAGCTGTGTGATGCCATCGCATTGGTACACCCCAACATCACTGGGAAACATTTCAGATACTGTATAGTAACCATACCATAAAGACTGTTCCGGGGGCAAAGAACTCCGACATGGTACTAGATGGGAGTGGCCAGTGTCCCGGCCACTGAGGATATTTGTAGTTTCCCTTTGCCCTGTTCTGCTTTAATTCAAAGATGAATTGCACCATATAGATTTAGTAGCCAATCCTTCAACTGAAGTTAGCCAGGCCTATGAAGCATAATGGTTTGAGGAATGTTTGAGGACCTGGCTAGCTTAATCCAAAACTAAGTAAACAACAAATACACATTGACAGGGGATTGGTGGTTCTGAAGCCCAATACTACATCTGACGCATCACAGAGTGCAACCTTGTCGTTTGTTACTCATCGCCGTGATTGTAAACGTAGTTCACAATTCATGAAATAAGCAGGAATGGCTAAAATCACTCAAACACACACAAAATCAATACATTCACAAGAGTAGATGACGCTCATATCCAAAGCAGTTTGAATCAGTAATTCTGGTTAAGCGCCTTGATCAAGAGCACTACAACAGGTCAGATGTGGGAATTGAACAGACAAGTTTTCAGTAAATGGCCCAAGCCACCTACCACTAGGCCATCTGCTGCCACAGTATCCAAAGAATGTAGCTGACAATTTTTAATTTAGCATGGACACGCAGGCCCAAGAAGTGGATCACCTAAATAGGGCTCTGTAACATTGAGTAGCATAGCAGGGCACAGACACAAAGATGGCGGAATCAAAGCCTTTTAAATAACAGCAATAATTAAAAACAACAGACTGAGTGACAAGAGACTCAAACAGGAACATCACATAAAACAAAAGCTGACACAAAACACAGGGAACTGGGGAAACGTATTAAAGAGGTTACAAGGGACAAACGAGGCCATGGAGAATTCCATTAACACAGGGGATAGAAACAGAACATAGAAACACAAATGCATTGAACATAGAAGTGCAACAGTTGACACGACACAGGCCATGCCCGGCTGTTACAGGCTCGCAAATGTTGCCTTGTCGATAATGCACCAGCCACTTCATTTCAGACATAACAACAACACCGCTGATTCATAGAGATTTTAAAAGTTAAAAAGGAGGAACAAAATGGTGGATCATTAATTCAAAAGGTTATAAATCGCTTTTCTTTATGGGAAAATGTAGAGTATGTACGGTGACAGAACAATCATACATTTTACTGAGAGTGATTGCTAAACTTTTGTACCTATTCAGTGTTTTGGAAGTGCTTTAACCGGCAATGTTGGTCCAATGCGCATAGGGATAATGAATGGTCAGAACTTCCCGAACCAGAACCTCGGAATGCAGGGGCAGGGTGTATATGCCCTATTAGACAGGGCTGGGCTATGTTTATTTGAAGTGTATAATTTATCCTGTCTGAGTATCTGCTTTACATATGTGGAGAAAAGCCTATGAGGCTACATTTAAATGTTTTTTTTTCAGAATAATTAACATTACATATGCATAATCGTGGTAGCAACTGACAGGGAACGGTTTGGAAATTACAGAAACATTATTTGAACAGTGCTGAAGATACATGACAATAGAAAAAAAAGATGAATTCAAACAAACTTTATACCGTACACTAGTATTTTATATCTGTTTGATTTCTTCAAGTTAGCCAAATAATGTCAATGCAATTGTATGACTCAAGAGGAGTTTTCAACATGAAGGCACTTGTATAAGCTCTCCTATATGTGTAATTGAGGAACTAGAGTACTTGCGGTTGTGTTGAACAGAGACATCTACCTGGAATCTCAATATAAGTGATATTGTTTAACACAGTGGTTCTCACACATTTTACACCACGTAGCATCTCAGAAAATATTTCAGTGAATCCACTACAGGGAGCACCACGTACCACCAGTGTACCATAGTTGGAGAACCAGTGGTTTAACAAATACCTAAACAGCCATTAAGATCATGTAATCTGTGAGAGGCTGGTAACATTGGAAAGTTTCTTCTACTATCAAGATGACTATTACTGTACACTGGAAGATCTGTCCACTATCGTCCAATTTGTCTTCATGTTTTCTTTGGTATTGTCAGTTCTCACCCTTTCCATAGCAATATACTGTAGGTTCATGAAATGAGAAAGAGATCCACCAGCATTCTGCTATAGGAATAGTCTGGAGTTCCATATTCTGACACTGTTATCCATAATGCACTCACACCACTGTGGGAAAAGAGGCCAGCTGTTGAGTCATCTTCCCCAACCATTCCTTCCCTTTAGAATCAACCACAAAGCCAGACGTTTAGCTGACTCGCTGTTCTTTTTCCTAGGATGCAAGTAATGGGTGACCAACTGAATAACCGGGAGAGGCCAAAAAAACGGTGCTTGTCTCCCAGTAAGAAGCGAATCGACCTGGCCAAACCTCTGCATAGTGGTACTCCCAGAAGCAAGCAGTACTGCCAAGCGAGGATATGGATTATTATGAGTGAGGTATTGCTCTATTTATATGACATGTGACACATCATTTCTCCTGTCTCACCGTCTGGTGGTGGTCATATTCTGTCCTGCAGTTAGGAATCTGGGAATCTGGGAAGCGCTTTTCACTGAGAGGAACTGGAAACCAGTGGCTAAAATAACCTTGTGTTGGGAAGAATATAGACATTAGGGCTATGAGGGAATGTTAGCCACCCACACACAGGCAGACAGACACACATGCACACACAAATACACACAGCTGGATGGTTAAGCCACAAAACCAAACAGAACACGATTCATGGCAGGCCACCCGGTGGCAGTTGCGGCACAGAAAAGACACGCATGTGATGTTGCTCATTCCTTTCTTCATAGTGCAAAAAGGATGGCTACAGAGAAAATGGGCTTATTAAAATGAATGGACAAGCTAGACATTGAATTATACAAAGAAAGAGAGAAGTAACTGACAAATAAGTGAATGATTAAAAAGACAGAAAGCTAATAAAAAAGTGAGGAAGCACAATGCAAACCATATAGTGAATGGTGAAGAGCTGTTGAGCAAGCAGAAGAAATTATGATATGGATGTCTTCAGATTAATTTAGTTTTTTGAGTGTAAGGTAATCTAAGAAACAACAGTAAACCTATGCATTTAATCTGTATCAGCTTTACAAAAATGTGTGTACGTTTGTAGCTGCTATTTGCAGTGATCAAGCAGGATGTCACGGACAGAACAGCAATACACAATGGTCTATAATTAAATACAAAGTAAAACTGAAGAAGCTATGTTTTACCGGCTTTCCCCTTCATGGCCATCATCTGAAACATTTTCTGTCATTTTTTTAGGTCAGCTTTTATTTATAACCCCCATAAATGTCTATATTAAAATCACACCACTATATATTTCATCTATATATTGAATCCATAAATACCACAAGCCATACACATCCCAGTACTTATGCTGCAACTTACAGCCACTTATTATCTAATGGTATTGGTAGTTGGCCAATTATGTAAAAATGATGTTCCTTACTTAAGTACTCAACACTTCATCAATTCCAGTCTTCCCAAGTCCAAAGATCAACCCATTTTCCCCAGTATACCACCACACTGCCAGTTTCTCTGGCAGTACATTTCTCCATTCTGCCATGTTGTCCCACAACCGACTTGAACCTCCCCATCTGTAAGGATCCTACTGTAAATGCTCCATAAATAACCACCAAGAGCACAATGACATTTCCTGCTGACTGAGTATAGTCCCTCAAATCCCCCAAAGGTGGAGTCAACCGCATTTCAGATTTTCTGATGCAACAACCACTCCGGGACTTTACTCCAGAAACTAGCCGTCAGTGGACCAGATTAAAGGATCTGTTGATTCTCTCCGTGGCGTAGTCTAGACAGACCACATTGTTCAGTGGTCCGTATAGTGGACATAAAGGAAAAGTATGAAAGTTCATGCTCACGAGTGCATTGTTGCTCTGAACAGGAGAGACTGCTAAATGACTTATATGTATATGTACCCTGAATAAAATCTAAGGTGAATGCTGAGGATGGATGTGTAAATTGTTCTATTTACCAATTAATAGACCCAATGCAACGGTATTGGGACACAAGAGACTTTTTCCCAAATGGTTTGAATTGAGCAGCATAATGTAGCTGTCACACCATTTGACCATAAGTGAAAAGTATTTTAGTATTTATTCATTTCGAACATGACTAAACTTTGATCTTAGAACTTGATAAAACTTAGCATCTGAAACTTTTGAGTGTTTTGAGCACAACCCTAGTTTGTGGAATTATTACAGGTACCTAGAATCAGAGACAAATGAAGTGTCTGGGCATTTGAGAAGTCACCACAGTCAAATTAGGTGAGTGTGGGCTTGGAAGACTTCCTGCTCCATGGCACTCCTTTGCTAGGAATTTCCTTCTGGAGTATGTCCATTACTTGGTCCTTGGCCTGTTTCCTCTTGACGGATTAGAACCAGAATCCCAGACACCGATATTAAAGTTAAAAATGGCTAATGAGATAATTATTACACAATGAGCGATCCTAAAATCTCACAAAACAGAATACATGATATTTTCCCCTAACAGATCCACACAACCTACTCTAGATCGTTTTGTCAGGTTTGGTAGCCAGTCAGACTGTGAACGATTTTTGATCAACTACTGCATGTGTTTCCATTTAATTTTGTATCTAGCCTGGATAAATAAAGACATTTTACTACCTTGTGAAGTTTAACATAACCTATTTAATCTTTAGCTGAATTAAGTGGAGCTAGTTCTAGAGAGTATTGACTCAGCGATGCATCAGGTGACACTGAGATCGCTCCGCACAGTCTGTCATTCCTTATCTAATTTGACGGCCTATTTAAGTTGATTTTGTACCATTTTGTAATCCCTATATTTGTATTACTTTATCTCAAACTTCTGTAAAATGCTCTTTGGTCTAAATATTCTTTTGGATTTACGGCCTGAACAATGATGCTGACACAATGGGATTTTATCAAAAAAATTTGAAATCAACTTTAAATATTTACAGGTGGAGACCAATGGTAAGGTAACAGGGTCCTTATTAGGGAAATTTCTTTCATCTTGTTCAACTTGGAGCTTCCATGGCAGAGGTGTTGAATACTTATTCCAGCAACATGTTTTTTCCCTTCTAACAAATATATCCCAGCAGAAAACCAGTGTCACCTCACAATAACCTTTGGACGGGTTTAAGTGCAAAATTCTACAAAAATTCTTCACAACATGAAAACCTAAAAAACAGTTGAATGAAAGGACCATTCAGCAAACTTAAGGTTGACGTGTGTGGCTTTGTCAAAGATCTCTACACACATTTACCACATATATTTAGCAAAAGCCCCTCACACTGAATAAGCTGCTTTTTCTATTATAGTCTAACAGTCTGTGATAAAGATAGACAGGTTTTAACATAACCAATTGGACAAGCAATTTAATTGAATAAACATATTGAACATAAATAACAAAAATATGAACATAATCATCTGCTATCTAAGGAATCCTGACATTTTTACCTGGATGCAGGATGACAAGTCCTGCAAGTCCTAAGTTTAACTGTTAACCTTCAAGTTTCAAGTCAAGTCCCAAGTAATAATGGGAAAATCTCAAGTAAGCCTCAAGATCCTCTGTTCAGAATGAGTCCCTAATTTTTGGTTTCAAGTCTTCGTGTTAATAGATAAGGAAAAATATGTTATAAGGTCACAACTTTTTTGACATTTCTTGAATTAGCTTAAAGAAACCAAATTTTACCAGAGATACTCTGCTAAACTAATAACCAGGAAATTCATAATAGAATTTAGATTCCCATCTCCCCATTTCAGTTACATTATTTCAGCCTAAATGTATTCTAATAGTACAACACCTTTCTGTTTATAGGCACGGGCACAGCCTTAATTTAATTCTTACCTGTCTTTGTGTCTCTCCCTTTGTGACTATCGTATTAGTAATGAAAGTCATTTAACTATCAGAATAGATCCAGGTGCCATGTTAGCTCTCAATCACATCCAAATTCACAACTAAACTGACTGCTGAACGCGAGGCCTGGTTTGAGTGTCACTGAGAAAAGTCAAATTAAAGTTGAATATTGGTGTGTTTCCCCTTGTTTCATGTTTGCTTCTTCTTACAATCACAATTTCTTCTCACCTTCGTACCAGTCATCTTTTCTCAAAACCAAGTTTTGAGGCTCTATTGCCGTGGAGGTGGGGCTTTATCTGGGCATTGTCTCGCACCCGATTAGCCTTGAATCACACCATAAAAATATGCAGATGTCTCGCAAACATTAGGTAAAGTAGGCAGTTGCCTAGGGCCCCAGAATGCTTGGGACCCCAGGGAAAATGTATAATACAATTTAAAAATATATAACATTTATTACAGTATGTTATTTTTCACATTACGTTTCTTCCAAACATGTAAACAAAGACAAATAGGAAACTTGGGAAATTATGAAATGATTATATGTTAGCGGTGCAGCAAAGACAGACAAAGGAGGAACAAACTTATTGCCATCCCCCCAAAGGTGACAACTTTTTTTTCTTCTGCCAACAATATTAGCAAAGTAGTAGTTTAGCGGCTGCGGCTAGTACTACTAATGAGAATATCATAGCAGCTGCAGCTATTTATGAAGACGATTTGACTTTGACAGGCCATGAAGAAAGCACTATGGACCATCATCACAAATGGACACCACCAGAGACAATAAATTAAAGAGGGGGAAAGAGAAATAAACAACCAGAGACAATACATTGAGGGAAGGAGAGAGAAAAGCAGAACCAGGACATTAAAGAGGGAGAGAGAAAATGAACAGAACCAGAAGGTTACAGAGGGGGAAAGAGAAATAAATAAGCACAACCATAACATGGACATTAAACGGGAGAAATCAGGGCATTAAAGGAGAAAGCAACAGAACCAGAACTAGGACTTTAAAGGAGAAAGAAATAAGCACAACCAGAACAAGGACATTAAAGAGGGAGACGATTCTACAAGAGGGCAAGGTATGTGAATGCATTGATCATAATGTAGAAACATTACAGTAGAACAACATGCCTTACTGTAGTTGTTGCTGACATGGCAGAATATATCTGTGTCTTAGGAAGCAGCATTTCCAATCAACCATAAAAAAGTTCAAATTGTTGTAGGTATGGCTTAGAAGGTAAAGAAATACATAATTTAGGGGCCTCAACCAGTCTCAGCCTAGGGCCCCAAATCACTAGAACTGCCTCTGAAAATATGGAAATCATAGCCTTTTCATACATGTTAAACTTTCATCAATATCTGTGTTTGTGACCATGGCAACAGTGACGTCGATGCAACCTGGGAAAAGCAGTTTATTCTTCTGTTTAAATGTACACATTTAGCTTAACTTATAAAATTCTTAAACTTCTCGCCACAGGCTGTACTGGGAAAGCAGTGCATGGAAAATCTAAAATCGAGCATTCAATACCCAGATTAAGTCCAGGCCTCCACGCCAATACATGTATGCGCAAAACTTAGTCAAAAAACCATGTTTGAACGAAGGCATTTAAGTTCAGCCGCGAAAATAAATGTAATGATTTTAGCATTCACTGTCATCACGTTTGATCTATTTTTCCATACAATTAATTATTTCAGTTACTTTTGTCTTTTCTTACAGTCAGCAGATTAGAGCTCAATTTTGCTCCATACATTTCCAACATCATTTATTGGACCATGACCCTGAAAGTGGCCACCATGTTGAACAGAAACATTTTTAACTAGAAATATATTTGCTTATTTTTTACCTTTCACTTGACGGATTAGGTTGAGTACTAATTGTAAGAAATCCAATTTCACACTCTTATAATATAATTTTAAGGGAGCAAAGTGTGTAGACTATATCACTAGACACTTCCTCTATATATATCCATAACATAATAAATTACCAAAAAGGGGCTTTCCCACGATGTGTAATGACTTAAGGTATTTCCTACTTCATCTGAGAGGTTGGCAAGCAAATCTTTTTTCCTGGCGCTGCTGCAGACCCAACTTTAGAGCATTATGATCTTTGTCATTAACTCAGATTTTAGCCTGTCAAATGGAGCTCTCCGTCTCTCAGACTGCATGCCAAATGCCAAGTTCTGTCCTGTGAAATAAAAACCTGTTTTAAAAGGCTTGAATTACTGTCTGACAAAGGTTTGGGAATGAGCTATTGTAGCATGATATGTATTCATCCAAGTATTAGAAGTGTACTTAACGATTGTTTTTAACAAGAACACTTGTTTAAGATCTAAATGGATAATAACTAAAGTAGCCAAATGTACACCAAATGCAGAAGTAGCTGTTAAAGGTTTGAATGTAATAAATCAGCATAAACACAGAAGTGGTACTTTATATTATTAGTTTTTAAGAAAATAATTGAATAAAAGCAAGATTGCAGACTTATACATTCATTTATTTCACATGAATACAAACCAAAAACACTTTAAACAAACCTAAACAGCATCATAGTCATTTCAGCTGAACTAAAGGCTGAAACAGGACCAGTAATCCATGTGATATCATGTTACTGTAATCACTCAACCCATTCCCATTTGGAAGTGATGTGGAATTGGTAACATGTTTTAATACATAGATGTGGGTCTATATTTATGTCCATAAAGAGCAACCAGAAATATCTGGAAGACTGTTGATGTGCTACCCCAGCCCGCGGCAGTGTTTTCCAGACACCTGAGGGTCCCTCTCATTCCTTCCCAACCCAGGTTTGCGTGAGCACCAGAGAATCTCCTTCAGTACCAGTACGACTTCCGGTTTCTCCTTGGCTCCTCGATACCCAGCTTCTCCATCACCTCCTCCTCGAGGGTCTTCAGGGAGGGCGTGTAGGTCTTCTCCAGGGTGTCCTCTGGGCTCGTGTCCTTTGGGCCATCTGAGGGTAACATATGGGGTTTTTGTTCTGTTTGACATTTCGTAAGAGATCTGAAGATGAAAGTGCTCTGAAGATGCAACAGCTAGCAAGGGTTGGTAATATGACTAAGATGACTAAATATGAAAGTTAAATCCAATGGAACATGAGAGAAATCCTGGATAATGACATACAGTATGGGAAGTGTTTATAAAATATTAGATTTTGGCTTGGCACATGGAAACAAGGTAAACAGGCCCTTCAAATGAAAGAAAAGGCACGGGTTATAAAATGTAATTGGCTATTCAAGTGTCCAAATAGGTATATTAAAGACAACTTTCCAGGGTGTGTACAGCACGTTGGCAACCGAAAATGAAAATGTTGCATATATTTTATATGACACAGGCAGATTGGCAAATCTCCAATATTTTGGCTGGTGTCATTGCTGTTGCCCGAAAATCATGCTGATGTGCTTCATTTGTAGTTAATGTTAACTGCGTACATGATCATCAATTGTGAGTACATTTTCTGAGGGCACTACAAGCAGAGGTCCTGGGAAATAATTACTTGCTCACCTTTCCACTGCTGAGGTATGATGCCGTCTCTGCGCTGGACCACCGGTTTGGGAACGATACGGCCTGTCCTGACAGAGACACGCACCTTCTCCCCTTCCTCAGTGAACCTCCACTCCACCTCGGTGGGCTTCCTGTTTGACGAGCAAACAGGAGGTTGATATCAGTCAGTGTTAGGCGAGAAGCACTCGCCAATCATACATTATTCTAGGAATATGGGTATGTTTGTGAATGGTTACCCGATTTATTGAACCTTTTAATCAAAGCCGTTCACTCAGACAACTGAACATTTGTCTAGAATCCAGAGTGATAAGAAAACTTGAAACGGACGTTACCAATGAAGCCCCGGACGTTACCAATGAAGCCCCGGTTCACTAAATCATACGGCTCAGTGCAAAACCGTCACTGAAGCCTGCATGCCCAGCAACTATACAGGAACATGGCAACAGCAGGCATCGAAAAATGTTACAATCTGAACCTCCCGTGGGGCTCAAAGACTCACCGGTCCGTGGGGTCAATGAGAGAGATGTCTCGGAGTAGGAGGGGAGCTTCACTGGCAGTGTAGGTCCCCCGATAATTTGCAGATTTCCCAATGTACCTGTAATGCTAAGATAAAGAAGTACTACAGTAGGTTCATATCACAGACATAACTGTTCATAGCAATTTTGGCTTTTGGAAAAGGTCCTGTAACACAGCATTGTCTTAGTTCAGATAGCAAGGTTCGATTCAACCAGGGACTTCAGGAGAATGAGCACTTGTCACAGTCGGCTGGATAAGTGAAGGCTGCTTCACCATTTAGCTTGGTTAATTTATCCAAGTTAGGAGCACCATATTATACATAAGAGCAACAGAAAATAATCAAAAAAGTTTTACTGACTGAAATACAGTAAATTTCAATATGGGCTGTCCCTGATAAAAAATGTATCTTGATTGTTTTGCGGTCGCGCTTACACAGAGCATATTATTCTCGATGGCATACATTTACTACCTACAGCCTAGTACCTTATAATTATAGATCCGAACATCAAATAAATTAGTGATTACAACAATCAAACCTGTAAGACATCTTAGTATTACAATTGGGTTAAACTGTACATGACATGTAAAGCATACTATACAACTGTTAAGTGCTTGTACTAAATGCAATGTACAAATGTGTTCTCTGTGATGGAAATGAACAATACGACTGGGATCATTACCGTGTTCAGCCCCTCCAGGATGACCCAGTTTCTGTGTCGGAAGACTTGGGTCACTTTGCCCTGCTTTCCTTTATCCTTCCCAGAGAGGATCTCAACCTGGTCAAGGAAGAATTCAAATTAAGCAATAGCAAAACATTGTCAGAATAAACCTTGGTGGGATTCCTCTGTCATTGTTTAATGACATCATGTTCTAGTTATATAGGAAGACATTTCTTAACATGGTTGTTCACAAAAAAAGATTTTTCTCCACAAACTGTGCAAAGCAAAATGTGAGGAATATTAATGGTATAGGCTTAATAGAATTAGTAAATTAAAAAATCCTCAATGTTTTTAACCTAATTAAGTCTCAAAATAACTTACTGTGTCCCCTTTGAAAACAGACCACTCATCGTAAGGTATGGGCTCAACGAACACCTTTCTTCTCTTCTTGCCTGGGGGGTTCAATCTCTTAGCAGCTATGGTCCAAGGTCGATTTGTGCCAAAGCGGTAGTCATGAGGAAATGCAGCCTTAGCTGCCATTGACAGGAACGCTGTTAACCGCATTGTCCTGGCAAAAGGAAAGATGTCATACAGCTTATTCTCCATGGTAGCCAATTGTGGTCCACAGTACTAAAGAGACACCATATCCCTGGCTCCATAGACAGCTCTGAAGGTAGCCACATTAAGGATGAGCCACAAAAGTGGAATGTTCACTTTCACTTTCAAAATAAAGGTCCCTCCGTTTAGAAGAAAAGCAAACCGATTTGGGCTGATCCATTGTTTGACAGACAGGCTCTTAGATATGATTTGTAAAGTATAACAGTTGAAACTATTTTTTTCTGTAAATCTATTCAGAAATGTAACAGTACAGTTACTGACAGCAGAGGCCATTAGCCTGTCACTGCCTGAACCATAAAGACCAGTGGCTCACTGTATGTTTTCTGTTTATAGCATCTTTCTCTGTAAAATCAGGAGACTAGTATTATGGTTGTAAAACAATAAAAACGCTTGACTGTGTCTGCATGCTTTATATATCGAGATGCAGCAAGATTCATTGTTTGGTTCTTTGTGTTAAAAAGCAGCCACTGAGTGTAAATATGTCCCTATGCAATCCTTAAGTCTCAATGCAATCCTTATATCAACAGATATATACTTTCTGCACTGTAAAATTAACAAGAGTTTCTTTGTTGAATTAGTTACACTTTAATTTGAGGGTCCCAATGTACACCCATCAATGTTCTATAGGTTGTAATACTATGCACAAATGTTCAACAAACTATTTGTTGATTAGTAATTTCTAGCTACGGTTAGGTTTAGGTGTCCAACAGGGTTCAGGGATTTTCCTGCATGTAAAACTCAAAGGCGGCCACCTTCTCAAAATCTCGCACCACCTCTGTGTTTCAGCATGGTAAAACATAATTTTGCGCTCATACTCAAAAAAGCCAATCAGCAAAATACTGCAGCAAATGGGACCATAGGAGGACACTTTTTCATTGGCAGTGTTGCCAGATGTGTAAGTCTTCCTGTAAATTGGGCTATTTTTAATTGGCTTGTATAGAAAAATACGTTTGAGCGTTTTTGGTGTGGTTTATCAGATTTCACTGTATACTTTCAATGATCTGGCGACCTTGCACACAGGAACTGACCAGTCCTGACATTGCAGAGATGAATAATGTCGTAAAAACTAGTGGATCATAGTTTTCTTTTACACCCAAGCATGTCAAAATAAAAATTTCCGCATAATCCGCATAACATATGTTAATGTTTCTGATCACGTCTAGCTGAATCACTTGATTATGCAGGCACTGTCCCCAAAGACATAATATATGCAATATACATAAGAATATACAATTAACATACTTAAGTCACTAGTAATATAAATATATGAACATGAACAAATATCAAATACGTAACATGTTAGTATGTTAACAATAAATATAATGCTTGTATTTTGGTTGCAATTAGCTAGGACATTGTAGCGTGCATTAGATGCTCAAGTGGACATGGAAAACAGCACAGATTTAACACTATAATAATTTTCTTTTTTCAAGTGTTTTCTTTTTTCAAGTGTGTAGCCAGATATTATATGTATAATTACATGTATAATATTATATGTATAAGATATTATATGTATAAGTATATCACAGAGGGGTTGGGGTACCGCCTTTGCCTAATTTGCTGTCAGGAAAGGTAGTGGATAAGGCTAGGATAAACAATAGGATTGGGGGTCAGGGCGAGAAGATGAATGTTACCTATAACCCTTTAGAGAGTAAACATCTGCCGACAAGACGTTCGGGACTCAAACAAATAAAGTGTTACCCATTCCAAACGTGTTCAACATTAGAAATACAGTTCAAATATAGCATTATCCCAGTATCTGTATGCATTTACATAACTGGTAATGCAATAATGCACTGAAAGACAAACCCAAATTCCACTCATTTGCTGCAGCTGTACTTTCATATTAAGTGCTATCTTTGACGGCTAGTACATAGCTATTCTATACAGTACTGTAGCTAACATTTCGTCACGAAACGTTGAGGAGCCTGACAAAGTACAGTACAGTAGCATTTGTATCTAAATGTTAATATGGTGTTAGCTTGCTTGGCATTTAAAATGTAGCTAGTTACTAAATCTGTCAACAAGCTACCACATGTAGTAGCCAACCACAGTCATTTGACGAAACGCAGCACAGCGCTATTTTTGCTAAACATTTTGGTAAACAAATACAGTAAACTAGCTAACAAGTTGCCCAGCTAACGTTAGCTTGACAAATGGAAAAGAGGCGCATGAATGAGAGACGCAGATGCAACTGAGCACTTGATACATCCTATACAACAAAGAAAACACATCTACAAAAACGAAATAGCAGAACAATATGTACACATAAAAATATAAGTCTGAACATTGCATTTACCCCTTCTCGTCAATGTCACATGCGTAAATATGACTCAAATGTTGACCCCTACAGCTCTCCATCAGCGTCTTGTGAGCAACATTAAAAAATCACTTCCGGGTCACGAAAATTAGGATTTTTTCAAAATAAAAGAGACCAAAATATTACTTTAAAACTGATATAAATAGAGTTTATTAATTGTTTAATACAATTTTCCTCTCGAAACATAGAAAACAATTCATGTTTGACCATATTAAAGAGTAAATTCAATAAAAAGT
>JACXGJ010003558.1:0-52654 GCA_016801105.1 Esox niger
CAGGCCACACCAGGACACCCAACGGCCACATCAGGCCACATCAGGCTGCACCAGGCCACATCAGGACACCCGACAGTCACATCAGGCCACACCAGGCCTGCATGTCACTTTATTTGGGCTTGGAAATCTTAACCAGGCTCCAGTCAGATATCAGTTATCCAGCTGTTGAAATGTTTCTACTCCCACAACAATTACTCTAAAAGTAAAAAAACTTGTAAAGGAGACAACCTAAACCGTTTCTACTGGAATAGTCATTTCAGACAAAACCAGTCATTAGTTTGGACACACTAAACCTTTGACTGATACTGTAGATGGATTACTACCAATGCCACCACATCTGCATGTGTGTTGCAGCTAGAATTTCGGGGTCCCCTTTCTTATTTGCGAAATGTTTTATTGATGTTCAGACTTACTACATGCTTTAGATCGCTGACTAGATTTTTAAACCTAGCAATTTTCAGTCACATAGGCTAATTGACTAACTGACATTTTAAGTTAATAGAGTGGGATATTTAAGTGCGTGATTTGTATTCAAGACGTGAGAGCAATTAGGACCTGATCCTGATAAGCGATTGTCACTTGTACACTGACTACTTCTCAGCAGGGAAAGCTGTGTACATAATCAATTTTGCACACCCGTAAGTAAAATCCTCTTATGCTCACTCTCGGTGACTTTTACTTGCGATTTCCTCTCCTGGTTTTTGATTGTCTCAGGACTTGCATCCAGGTGACTCGCAATTTAACAAGACGCAACGCTAAGTGCTTACGCTAGCTGTGGGTGGTAAGATGAGATGAGTGGCAAGTGGCCGCACACTTGCTGAAATGTGCCATGGCCTGTAAACTGCAAAACCGGTAATTTATGTGTCTAAATGATGCCTAATCCGATCCATTCCAAATAGTGATACCATTGAAAAATGCTTTTAAAAATGCTAATATATGAACCCACATCTGCAAGCCATTGACCCCACCATCCGTTGACTTATCTTCTCTGTTTCTTCTCTACCAGGCCTGCACGGCAGTCATCTTCAGTGTCTGTTTTCTTCAAGGTCTTTTTGCCTTAAGTCTCATCTGCAGCAAATTAAAGTCATGTTGAAGTGGATATCAATCCTGAGAGTGACTTCTCCGATAAAGAACTTTCCAGAAAACAAATCTGTAGTTGCTATAGCAGTATGCTAGGATTTGTTCTCTTTCTGTATGACAAACATCTTGTCATCATTTTGCTGCCTCATTTACTCCGTCTTGTCCCGTCACTCCACTGTAACCCGGTCATCCTGTTTTAGTGGTTGAATAATGGCATGTATCTTTGCATCGTGTAACCTCTTTAGTTCTGCTTGTGAACTCTACTGCAATTTGTAAGGGTTGACATATGCACGGCTACATTTCATAGGGTGTTGCGGATCTGTCAAACTGTTTTTCTGCAATATTATGGTGAGCATTCTTCAGTGTTCTATTGTCTCCAAAGGTTTTCCCTGGTTTACTAGACTGTTTGCAATTGCTGAGCTCCCCAGTGCTTACTTATACTGATGTACTAGAATGTTACTTTTGTAAACAATGACTGTATTTTATATTTCTTTTCAGAATTTTCAGCATCTTAATGACTTTCTTGACTTCCAGTGTCATTGTTTTAATTGTCATTTTGAGAGACACCAATATCAGTCTCTAAATGCAAAGTCTAGAATAAATATTAGACATGTACTGTAAACTCTGCACAAATGATGTGATACTGAACATCCACACCATGCCCACCCCTCAAAATCAAGACTTTGGTGTTAGAACAAAAATAAGTAAGAAATGTTACTGTCCCAATAATAAGGGAGGTCTCGCAACAGTATAGTTTTCCTTATTCTAACAGTTTCAGAGTCGGGGCCCTCTAGAGGCCAAGGGGCCACATGTGCCGCAGGTAATGTGGAAGAAAGCGAGATAGAGGAAGATAGAGAAAAAGAGAAAGTTAGAGAGGCAAAGAGAGTAAGTGCATGTGCATAGTGTGTGGTTGGGGGCTGATAGGGAGCAGCTATATAATCCCCCACCAAATGGACGGACTTCCGAAATGTGGGCAATGTGAAGCCGGATCTGGGCAGTGTCTACTCAGCACTACCTATTCACTCCCCTGAGCTAGGGAGTTAATAATTCAAAAGCAAGCAGGAGAAAGAGGGGATACGCCTGAGTGACAACATAAAGAGAGGGATGAGAGAGATGGAGGTAGAGAGATGAGGGAGTGAGAGCGATAGGGAGAGATGGTGGGACAGAGAGTGAAGAGAACAGGAAGACTGAAATTTACAGGGAAAGACAGCTCATTTGTCGGTGACTAATTGCCGTTTTAAACACAAGCTGTTACCATTTTCTGAAAAATGACTGAGTTATTGAAAAGGATGTACATGTCTCGTCTGGAGAACGCACTATCCCGACTAGGCATGGTTTAGTTCAGCAAGTCCTTCGTAAACTTCCCCAATCAGATGAACTCATGTATGTCCTTTGTGGAGTCGCCAGCATTACCTCAATTACTAAATAAAATGAGCACAAGCTAGTTAGCACTTGCTATTATGCTGGTTAGAACAGTCTCTGGAATAGACCTCTAATAGACATAATGAACTGACCGAGAAGTGGATGATATCTATCCACTTCATTCAGAATATGAAGTAAGACTTAGATCAAGGTTATGTTCATTGTTGCGTGTGATATTGTCTAGTATTACAGTATTAGCATGTCCCCATAAGCTGTTTTGACACGTCACCCACTTCCCACTGAAGAACAGTGTTCTTACATCCAAGGTTTTCCACTCATCTGTTATCCTTCTGTACTCCTCTCCTTCCATCTCTCCTCTTCCTCCTCTCCAATTCCTCCTCTGTGCTTCTCTGTCCCTCCGGGATGGCTCATGTCTGCAACCTACAGTAAAGCACAAGCCGTTGTTTGTTTACCAACCTTGGGATGATCACCTGTCCTGTCTGTCCCTGAAAAAAGACATGCAAGAGTGTAAGGACACACAAGTATACATGCAATCAGACACACACACGCACGCACGCACCCGCACACACACACACACACACGCACACACACACACACACACACACACACACAAAGAAACACACTAGAAATAAGTTTTGTGAATGGAATGTCGCATATGTTAGCTGGAAGGATAAGGGCAAAAGGAAAAACAAAAAGGTCCAGGTCTTCAGAGAGAAGGAAAACAGAACCATAAAAACGTCACGTGAAGCCAGGAATCTGCTGATGGCAGACATACATAAACACAGGTTGAGAACAAGACAAAGGAGAACCTGTCAGGCGCATAGAGACATCACTTCTTCTCAACCCTCGTTTTGTCCAAGGGCCATCCCCCTTTCCCCTCCCCTTGGCCCCTGGCGCTTGGCAGGCAGAGGAGACGTTAATGTTTAGCCGGGCCACAGCGACAAGACTGACAGCACTCGTCTGTCAGCGAAGACAGGGTGAGGAAGAGACAGAGGGAACAGCAGAGCATCAAAGTCAAGAGAGGTAGAGGGAAGAGACAGCCAGAGAAAAGAACTTTCCCCCCTTCAGCCGCTCCGCTCAAAGGGAACGGTTACATCACTGCCGTGATGAAATGATGCCATGGCCATCTGAGGATCACCGACCACCATCTTTCCCCCATCACGCCTTTCACCGCCCACCCACCTTCACGCCCCCTCACAACCCACCAACTCCTCATCCTCTTCTAACCCAGCTCTTTCCGCCACCTTGTCAGCAGTTTGATTCAGTACCTGCTGGTTGGTTACTTATTGAGCCGGTGAGACTGCAGGCTCTGGTGAAGGTGTACGGACAGCCTATGGGCTGGACTGGGGGCGAGGGGGGGCGGGGGCGCACGCCACTTTGATTGACAGATGTGCCAGCGTCGTCCCCTTCAGAACCAGCGCCTATTATCACAAAGCACAGGAAGTGCAGGGAGATAAATAGCTTGAATGCGAAAGGCGCTCGGCAGGGTTGGTTAATAATTGGGAAGCGTTGTACTATTAATGGGAGAAAGAAAAAGGGCACTTGGAGGAGGACTTTAACCAAGGAAAGTCGGGTGTTGTTTTGGTTGTCAGATTGTGATGACGGTACAGTTAGTGGAAATTTGAAAGACAACAGTGTCATTCCACGAAAACAGTGTCTTTTGAATTGTGACAATTTGTTTTCTGAAAGGCATGTTATAATACTTTAAGATCCCTTTAATCTAGACCACAGTGAGTATTAAATTATTTTTTATTATTTTTATATATTAAGTCTTGATAAAGCGCCAATATTATTATTGTTTCACTTCTAAGAAGATAATTAATTAATTAATTAATTCCATGTATGTTGCCTTGCAAAAGGCATTTCTTAAGATTATAATTTGACATGGTTTCAACCTGTTAGGTGAGCAAAACACTTCAAATATTGCATTGAAAACATTGCACAACTAATAGTAAAATCACATTATGATATTAGGTTCAAGTCTTTCTGGCAATCTATAGGTATTTCATGAGGAAACAGAGAAGTTTGAGAATAATACCTCAACATTATTAATATATAACTACTAGAAAGGTTTTAGTAATTTTATTAGTGTGAAATATACAGTTTTTAATGACCAAACTTGTACATTGAGTTCAAATGCACAAAATGTGGAGAATTAATTCTGGTCTCTAATGTAAAATAATACATGAGGTCCTTACTTCTAGAGTCAGGTAAATATGTACACATTTTCTCCATAGCCTCAGGCCATGCAATTCTCCATTTATTAAGCTGCCTACTTCTCTAATAGCTCAATATAGCTCCATAATAGTTGTTATTTGTGTGTGGTTGGGGGATTGTTTCCTTCCAGATCCTTCTGAAGATAACGGAGAAGGTGCCGTGACAAGTTAAGTAGAGGGAACGGGTCCATTGTCTTCCAAATCAGCTGTCACTGGGCTCTCCTGTCAGCACTTTGACTCACTGCCTACCTGGTTAATGATCGAGCAACTCGCTCCTCGAGGTGCGGGGCCCGCCATCGTGACACGGGAGTGCGCACACACAACTCCTCCAGGACACACACGCCACCAACACAACAGGACAAACAGTTGATTGACAGAGCAGCTAACTGTGGCAGTTTTTCAAAGAAAGAGAGGAAGGTGATTGAAATAAAAGGGTGGAAGGAGATGGAGAGGTGTGTTTGTGTGGGTTGCTGGGAGGGTGGCGGTGTGTGTGTGTGCGTTGGGGGACATGAGGCCTCAAGGCGAGGGCGGAGGAAGATGAAGATGGTAAAGGTCGCTTACTTACTCTGCTCTGTATGTACAGAGAACTTTGTAGCTTCCTCCTCCGAGAGCAACATGTGAATTAGTGAAGAAGAGGGGAGAGAGAGGCTTGGTCAGTCTGTCAGTATGTCTGTCTGAATTTGTCTGCATCTGACTGTGTGTGTGTCTGTCTGTCTTTGTGTAAGTGCAGCTGTCTATCCCTGCGTCTGTCTGTGAGTCTCTGTTACCATGTCGATCATGGATGAAGGTAGGAAGACATCATATACACCACAGCATCTGAGCTGTCATTAACAAAATGGATTACAGATTTTGGGAAGTTTATATACTTTGACAAAGCATGGGTTTCGTTCTGTTCTTTTGTAACATGGATACCTGGATCACTGCGGCTGAAACCGGACCAGGCCACATCAAATCAAAATCTAGTCCTGGCCAAAAATATAAGTTTGTGTAATTCAGGCATATGTGTTAACGTAGGAACCAGGTGAATAAAGATAGTGAAATCTGACAAAACAAGCTTTCCTAGAAGACTCCATTTTGATCTCTGTCTAAAGGTTTAGGGTAAAACATATAATGGGCATTGCATTAGAACTGGGGATAATTTGAGGTTTAGACAGTAAAGGTTAGGTTTAGGGTAAGCTGTTATGGTTAGATTGAGGTTACATTTAGATACACAGCTATGGGATGGGGATAGAGAACATGGATTTCTGGGTTTCTGGTCCCCACACTGAGAAACACAACAAATGTGGGTTCATGGGTTAATGATCATGGATTTACTGTCCACATGGGGACCAGAAATCCGCAAAGCAAAACCTGACAATTAGATCCCGACAAGGAAGTAACATGAAACAACAATAAAAGGACAGTGATAGACAAAGAATGGACAGCAAAAAGCAAAAGATAGAATGAGATAATGAAAGAAACTACTTTCTAATGCATAATAAGCGACTTTTTCAAAGCAAAATTGCCTCCCCTGGTGGACATTAAAGTAGTTGCAGCCCCCATTTGGGTCCCCCCATCCCCACTCAACCACCCCCTGATTCCCCCTTGTATGCCCGTAGAGGCTTGATTTCAAATGGAAAAATTAATGGGAGAATAATAGCCCTGGGCCAAGTTCTGTTCCCTAAGCTGGCGTCTCACTTCGTCTGCTGGGGTAAGGGGAAGGGAGAACAAAAGTTAGCTCCATTTCCCCCATTTGGCCTGGTATTCCACAGTGGCACAAATGCAAACGCAAAAACGTACGCTCCTGGGATCATGGCCTTTTATTACACCTTAGAGGGCTTAACTCTCAAATATTGGTAAAGAGGCTGTGCGGATATCAAATAAATAAATAAATAAACTGAGCAATGATTAGAAACTCCCCTGAGAGTCCTATCAATGCGTTTTATAATCATTTTCACTTCCAGGAGATGATTTCTGCAGCTACAGTGATTCGATGTACTTTCCAAGCTTTTAGAGTGGCTCGCAGACATTGGGACGACTTAGTTTATCGAATGTGTGAAGTGGAATTCGTAGGAAGAGAAGAGAAAGAGATACCTCACTCAGAGAGTGAGGCATCTTTGAAAGACACTCAAACCTATATTGGAAGACCAATATAACTTGACAGAGAACCCCATGAAGGCCCAAATTCAATCCAAACCAGAACTTACTAAAGTGATGTTTATTCTCTGTTTACAGGCCACCCACAGCATTCTAGTATTAAGAGTGAAGTTAGAATGCATGCCAACACACACACACACACACACACACACACACACACACACACACACACGCACACACGCACACACATTCCGCCACAGTAAGTTAAAGTTGATTCAGAGCCAAGATGGTTCCAGGCATTATTAAATCAAAGTTAAGACATGATTGCTTTCAGGCTAGGGACGGGGTTAATGTGCTATGTGTGTGTGTGTGTCTGTGTGCACATCCCTGAGTGTGTATGTGCATATATGCACACTGCACTTAAGTGTGCGTGTTTGTATGTGAATGTCTATGTGGTTGGGGTAGGGGGTCGGTAGTTGGAAGTTTAAGAGCGGAAGAGGAATCGGTGTAGAACTAGTCTTGATGTTGGGGAAGCCCGCTGGCATTTACTGTTCAAACATTTGAAAGGACTAACCTACCGAGCCGAAGCCGGCGATGAGGTGCCCAGGCGGCAGGATTCCCGCTCTTCCTGTTTCTCCTGACTTTGAGGATTTTCTACGGTGAACAAACTCCCAGTGCTCCTCTCGCACACCCCACACCTCGCCACATATACCTGGCTCAGCAGAAGTAGAAAGGGAGAGAGAGAAACGGAGGAATAACTTTCCAGGCACGGCGGCATAGAGATAAACCTTGAAGTCAACCTGCATTCGTTTATAACACACAGATCTAGAGAATGAAAGAGATACAAAGTTTCACATAACTTTCCCATAGCAATAGATAAAATGTGAATACTGAAAAATGCCTGTCATATGTGACTGCAGTGAACTAAGTCACTCTTTTGTAGTGCCAAGCTTTCCACCACGGTCGAGGCTTGAGCCTTAACTGTGCTGCTGGCGGACGTATGGCCAGTAGCCCCGTGGGGGTGATGCATGTTGGCCAGGCATTACCCGCAGTGTGCTGCCGCGTCCTCAGGAGAGAATCCATTGTCTCATCGTGTTTTTGCGGTGTGCATATATCAGTCAGGTGAGACATATTCAACAGCTGAGGTGTTCAGACAAATGACTAGCTGATCTGGCCAACGACAGAAATGGACAACATTGATATGCTTTGATTCTTAGGTGGAAGACATGCCACGATCTTCATTTCTCCAGAGCCTCTGGGATTAATCGCAGGTCGGGTGGGAGGTAAAATGTAATAATAGGAAATTGAAGGGGGGAGAAAAATTAGTAAAAGTTTATTTAAAAAATATATATTAAAAGACAAAGAGAGCGATTGAGTAAGGGGTTGAAAACGTCATACGTGTCCCAATGGCCTTTCGATAGAAGTGGAATTTAGGCTTCTCAATGTACACATAACAACCTATAAAGATGGATACAAGGACCTGCTGCATGGCTCATGTAGAGGATGACATAAAGGGCCGTTGAAACTGAACACATGGAAACCAACTTATCTTTGTGACTTCGGTCCAGCTTGTCTCACCACTGCCTTGCGTGGCCATAGCAACACAAGACAGAGGTGAGATGCTTCAGAAAATATCTGGGCCAGTCTCTGAACCCAGGTTCAAATCATTTTAGAAAGCAAAAGTACGTCAGAACACAAAGTGGGGATATGAAACAAAAATGAAAGTGAGTGGAGGTGTGTCTGGAGCAGCAAGTGATGCTGCGACACACTTCTGAAACAAACATACGCCCCCTCTCTCGCCCCTCTCCCCTTTTCGCAGTGCCCACAGGGCATTGTAGCGTTAATTGCAGCCTCTATACAGCCTCGAGACTGCCACACGCTATCTAATACGTGCATCAAAGAAACATGCGTTCAACTTTATGAAAATTTTATTAAATATGTTCACTTCTCTTCCCGTTTTCCTTTCATTCTTCCTATTCCCCTCCTTGCCCCCCCCCCCTCCTTTTCCACTGCCACCACCAAACAGACAAGAAAGAGTCTCCCTGCCATGTTTTTAGCTCCACTTCCTTCCTGCCCAGAAGCACTGCTGGTGTATCTCGTTAGTTCTCACACAGGCAACTTCTGCTCTCCGCTTTGCCAGGAGCTAAAAACTTGATCGGGGAGAAAAAAGACCGAAAGGAAATAAAAGAAGCGAGGGGAGAAGAAAGGAGGGGCAGCGAAATGAAGTGCGGCTGCTGAGGTATTGTACAGAGCTAAATGGGAGAGTGCTGATATCACTTTTAATTGCAGCCACGAGAAAGAAGATGCAAAGGACACAAAGGAAAGCGGTGACAGAGTAATTCTCTCCCAATGGACACAGTTGATACATGCTGTGCTACAAGGCACTTTCATCAGATTGGTTTTATTTGGATCCACAATGAAACATGGTGGCACTTAATGACGCTATTTTTCATCATATATTTATGCAATCTTAGGACATGAATTAATACAGCAATCTCCTCTGGGTTGTTTGTCATACATCAGCATAGGTTCTAAGCAATCATAGGTTTTAGCATAATCTAATCTCTATTTCTTTCGTGGATGAGTTAAGTTGCTACAATTTCAAGTCTGGTCGTCTGTCTGTTCCTAACTAGTCAGTTACAATCTTTGATGGCCTCTTACAAACGTTTACTTAGCAATATATTAAGTACACTTAAAAAATCCTACTTTAACTTACCTTAATCTCAATAACCCGAACATTTATGTATCAACCTACCCAAGACATAATGCCTAACCGTAGTTCTAAAGCCAACCTCAATTTTAGCATTACCACCTTGTGCTTGACGTTTTTATTGTAGAACGGAACAACGCATTCTCCACATCACTCAGCACAGCTGTCAACCCCAACCAGAACTTAGCCGGCTACCTTATTTTTAGACTTGCAACAACACCAGAGCCAAAACATTGTAATTTTTCCAAATGAGACAGGAAAAAGTTCCTTTTAGTCAAATCATGAATTGTCAATTTGGGGACATTTTTGTCCCATGTATTTTTTATAAACCCCCAACAACCATCAAAGCAGTTTTGTTTCACCACACACGTTGAACTCAGGTATAAATCAGAGGCTGATTTCAGGGTTAATTGTTTAAATAATTAAAGAGCTTTAAAAGAGATTTATGGCCTTGAGACAGAATGATTAAAACATTAACAAAGAAACAGAATCAGGGGTATACAGACAAAGAAACAAACACTTAGACTCGTGGAAAATTAGTGAATTAGCAAAATGGGACATTTAAGCTGTAACTGTTTGCATAAGTCCCATTATAACATTTCTAAAAGTGTAAAAAAGTGTCCAATTGAGGCGCCACTCACCCTTGTGAACAGGGAAAATAGAATGACATGGAAACACTCAAGACATTCAAATCTATCACACGTATAAAGGTTTTTATTGGAGGAAATTAAAACAAAAAACGGTTATAACTTACAATTAAGCAAAACCATATCCTGGCTCTGACCCACTGCCTCTTTGCTGAGCCTGATTCATCCTAGTTTCCAGAGATTAGTAAATTTGAACACAAGGATCACTTAGATGTCTGTAGTTCAACAAAAATTATACAATTTATGATTCTCTAAATATTAAAAAAGAAAAAAACATGCTGATTAAACTAGCCATTTAATTATTGATTGTAAGGTTGCACCGTATTTTGTACTTCTAGTCGTTCCAAATTAAAACAAAAGGCAAGCAAATACTTAAATCATTTGATTTAAATGTTAGTCATTATTTTCTTCAACTTTATACAAATTCCAGACAAAATGCCTTATTCCTCACCTTTTTGAAAAGTTCCATCCTTATTTTAATAATGGCCACATGTTGATTGATGTTGTGCAACTCACTATTGTTTATGTTTTATGATCTTGTGGCAGTAACTCTGGCATAACGTAAAAGCACTGTAAAAAGGGGAGGATACAGCATTTTTACAAATCCAGAGCAAACAATTCATTAAACATTCACAAACAAAGACAATTCCTTAGATGACACATCTGAATCTTCCGGCAATTCCTTTTCAAATGTTCACCATTACAAATTACAGCCAAGTTTCAAAGAACCAGATGAGAAAAACAATAAAAACTGGAAACAAGAGTGTTCATATTGAACAAGTACCCTGCCCTGTTTTCTAAATATATTATCTTTTGCTGCTACTTAATGCTACCCAGCTGACATGTGCATGGGTGAGTTCCTGGGGCTGGAAGGTGTGCAGGCATTTATTCCATCCCAGTAACCACACATCTGATCCTTCTTGTCATAGGTGTTGAAGACCATGCTTAGTTGACCTGTATGTGTATGGTAGTAATGAAGTAGAACACAAGCCTGCACTCATAAAATGACTAGATAGATTTGAAATCCTGTAGTCTCCAGAAACAGAACAGGGCCTCAAAGGTTGGATGGGGAGTGATGGAGCCCTACTGCCCTCCTCTGGCCAAGCATGGGTAACTACATCCTTCTGGCAGCCCCGAGCGGTGCATCAAATCCAATTGTCCAATTATTTCTGTATAAACGACATAGATCCTGCCGGATTGCATTAGACTCTTACCGGATTGTATTAGGTTCTTACCTTATATCCTAACTGATCAATACTAAATAAATGACAGAAGTCTGTTAAATGAACGCCATCTCCCAGCACGAGGCTCCACCCTGTGCCTCAGACAACACGAGAGGTCACAGCACTTTCCAGTAACAGGGCTCGTGTCACATGCAAACAGCTCCTTTCAGAATGCAGCTTTTATCAGAATGGTCACTCATGAGTTCAGTCTCCAAGGCTCACGCTTGAACCAAATCTCCACTTAAAGAAAGAAAAAAGATAAAAACAACAGAACTCACGGAGATACTTAACAGGGAGGACTGAGAATCAGAAGACATTCCCATCAGCACGCTAGCACTTCATGTTGAAGGACACCCTTATCCCGAGTAATTGGCAGTATTCACCTTACAATGCTCGCTTGGATTAAAGAACAACGTTACGCTGCATTCTGTTGGCAAAAAAAATAAAATGTAGCCAGCCACCTAGTGGTCAATGCCTCTTATTGCAGAATCAAGTAATGACAACAGCAAAAAAACATTACTTTGGAAATCTCGGGTACAGTATGCCTATGAGACAATGCTATGAATTAACAGATCAAATAAACTTGACTCAGCAGGATTCGAAATGATCTAACAATACGACACTTCTTTGGAGAGATATACGGACAACACTCCATTTCTACCATTCCTACAAAGCACACCAACTGTCAGTTTTGCTTGTATCAACTGATTTACTGTATGTTTAGAGGATAATTGTCTAATAGTGAAGTGATAAGAGGTGAAGCTCTGTATGCATCAAAGGCTTCCTGGTTATTCTGACAGGACGTTACTACACCACTAGCCGGTTCAAGGATGGTGCAGTGCAAATTTATTTTTCACCCCAATCCTTCCATTTTCCCAGCAGCCTCCAGACAGACACCCCCTCAGTTCTCCATGAGGGAGCGTTGTAGAGCCTCCTGGATCATTGTGTGTTCGTCTGTGGAGTAATCCTGGAGGAGAGAACTGGTAAGTATGGCAGCATAGCTAAGGTGCCTCCAGAATCAGAATCACCTTTATTTGCTAAGTAAAAGCACACATACCAGTGTAGACAATATATATGGCCAGGATACACATGGTGAGGATATAGCAATGACACGAGTGGCAAGAATATAATATATATGAATATTTAAACATTATCAGCATAGTTTACAGTGCCATTAAAAGTATTTGTCCCACCAGATTTTTTTTGATTATTGTATGTACATCCAGCACAGAATGTAATCAGACCATCAACTAAAGCCTAATATTAGATAGAAGGGAACCCGAGTGAACAAACACACACTTGTTTCATTAACTTCTAAAAGTTAGATATGCCCACTGCCCTCCTGTGGAAATGTGATCACAAACTAGAGAAACAGCCAAACTAGAGAAACACCTTCAGCGGCAATGACTGCAACCGACAGCATCAGTTCATTCTGCCACAACATCACCATAGGGTTTAGGTCTGGACTTTGACTAAACCATTCTAGAACATTAAACTTCTTGTTCTTCAAACATGCTAATGAAGATTTGCTTGTGTGCGTCTCAGATCATGGTATTACGGCATGACCCACCTGTGCTTCATGGATGGATGGATGGCCCAAACATTTCTGGTAGAAATGTTTGGGCCAAAATCATGGTTTTTTCAACGATGGCAAGTTGTCCAGGTTTTGCTATATGAATTTCCCCTTAACTTCTGTGTTTTTACAGAGGTTTAAGAATATCGAAATGAATATCGATACTACAATATCCATGATCAGTATCGCAAAATCACATTTTCTCAATAAATGGCTGTTGTTTACCAGGGTTTTCAAACCGGACCCGAAAAATCCCTTTCATTGGGTTGAATAAAGAGGGTAACCGCTTTTAGACCTGAAAACTCGATGTGTGATTACCTACCTAACCAAAAAAAACATACATATTTCCACAACCAACAAAAACAATCGGACCAAATTCAGTGTGAAACATACACAATGACACAAAGAATCTGTCAGTGGGCAAATACATTTTCATTGCACTGTGTATAGAAGCAGGGACACAAGCTGACTAGAGTGCAGTTATGTTGTTCCTAGTTTAGAGGGAGATTCATGTGCTGAGTGTACATAAACCTTAAGGCATTGACATTCTGCACCCACCCTTTGATAAAGTGACTTATATTAGCACATGGATGTTAACTCCATCAACATTTAGACACCTTCAACATTCATGATGCACAGCCAGATGACTAACAATCCCTCTGAACTCGGTTTGTCTCTGGGTTAAATCTTAAGGAGTTATTTCTAGAAACTGTACTACATTGCTTTATCTTTTGGGTTTAGGCTAGGTGTCTGTATTAGCGCTTTGTGACATCTGCTGATGTAAAAAAGCTTTTTATAGCCTAAGCAGAGCAACTGAATAGCTGGTACTGTATTTTAAGGCATACTTACCACAAACGTGTCATAAGAGAAGGTGTGTCTAATCTTAAGGTGCTGGAAAAAGTCAGCGCTTCTATAGTTGGGGTCTCCCCAAGGCATAGAGGCACAGACAGGACACACCTGCAACAGAACAGAAAATACAGCTTTTTTGTTAATCCATAGATGGGTCCTCTCAAGTTGGATAAAACCTCCTTTAAGTTACCCCAGTTACAAAAAGACCCACCTGTTTTTCAACCCTAACCATACCAGTAACATAAAATGTATGCCTAAATATAACTCAGCCATAACAATGAATCCTGGTAATGCTTCAAACATGAAAGCAATCCCAACCGTAACACAATGCCTAATAGTAAACACAACTCCAAATCTAATCCGAGCTGGAAATCTTATTTTAAAAACATGGATCGTTTTTTCCTTCTGAACCAGCAACATTGAACTATGACCAAATTGATCACATGAACATTCCAAATGCTCTGATATCTATGTACATGTGAATATTTTTATGTACCATTCACAGGCATATTACACTTATATTTATAATATTCAATACTTCTTCCCATATTGTTCGTAGTCCCTATTCTACACCTACTTTACACGTACAGTGGGGCAAAAAAGTATTGTCAGCCACCAATTGTGCAAGTTCTCCCACTTAAAAAGATGAGAGGCTGTAATTTTCATCATAGGCACACTTCAACTATGAGAGACAAAATTTATTGGTAAATTATGGTGGAAAATAAGTATTTTGCATAACTGGCATAATTGGTGGCTGACTAAATACTTCTTTGCCCCACTGTATATGTTTTTCTATTTTTTGTTCCTATATTTTTGCTTTGTACTTGTTACTCTTATTTGGGACATTTGATTAAAAAACATCCATGGTTGACCATGGAGACATTAGCTTGTATTGTAAATGCAAATTTGGACAAACTAAACGTTTTTTGGGCAAATTAAAACCCTACATCTTCCTCACATTGCTGGCGACTGGCAGAAAGACAATGTGAGATTCAGAGCAGCATTCCTCAAACCTTTTTGCACCATAGACTGTCAAATGACCTCCTTCTGGGGACTGCTTGCATATATACAGCTCTGGACAAATTATGAGACCACTGCACCATTTTCTTTCCTTTAAAAAAAGTTTAAAAAAGGAACGTTTGGAGTGAGGAACAGCAGTGTTCAATTTGCAGAGGTCTCTTAATTTTTTTTCAACTCAGTTTATTTTGGAAAGTAAAGAAAATGGTGCAGTGGACAAATTTCTTTCCGGAGCTGTATAACACCACTGAACATGGCTTGTTTTATTTATTTACTTTTTAAATGTCTACTACCCTAATATAATATTGAATTGTTTTAACATGAAAACATCATCCATCGTGTATTGTAGGATACATCAAAATGATTAAGATCTATTGCTTAAAGTGACAGTCATGCAACAAAAAGGTATTGGGAACTTCATGAAAACATTACATAATAATTTATTGTTAATAATACAAAATGCATTGCTATGAATTGCGATTTTGTCACAGTCCATTTTAACATGTACTACACAGTTTGCAAGCGTCATAAAAGGAAATTGAGGTTTTGAGGTAATTGAGGTAATTGTTTCCGGCAAGCATCGGAAACACCGTCCGGCAAGCATCGTAACACAGACCGGCAAGCATCGGACAACCGGCTTGAAAACAAAGCAGGGTCAATGTGAAGCTTTGGAACTGTTTCAATTGAAGCATAAAAAGTGGGGTGGTCTAGCAGTCTAAGCTGCTTCCTTTGGTACACATATATACTGCTAAAGTATGGATTTGAATATGACCTATTGATATCCTTCACCAGTTTCCAGTCCCACATATTCCTAAAAAACATCCTAAAATGAAAAGATGGTTTCTTTTCTCATGACCATTTTCTTTTGGGATTTGCAATGGCTGAATGAAAAAAAGGAAATAATTACCTATAGCCCAGCCAACTAATTGGGACTCTAAACAGGAAGTGTATTTGACTTTTGACTGCAATGACTATTAAAATACGCAATAGCATTTATAACCGGTCAAGTGAAAACTGCGCCATGCATAATGCACACCTCTCTCTGGCATTCTTGCTTGTAAATCTTTTCAAATTTAGTATTCTTTAACATTTCCTCCTATTTGTGCCTTCTCCTTTGTTACTGTAGCTAGCGATTTAGTAAGCAAACATAACTTGATAGAAATAGAACTCCTTGAAGGACTTTATGATATTTCTGTCAATCCCGGTCTAGGGAGGTTTAAAATCCATAGCTACATATTATACTATTTGTGACAAATCATTGAGTTGTATCAACATCAAAATATTACCCACTAGCTTGTGCCCATACAAAAACTCAAGATTGTTTTTTTCTTTCTTCATAGCTTGTTCCTGATGTATGCATTCGTTCAGTAAATGTCCACGACTGGTGAAAACTAATTTTCAATTGGTTCATCCTTGCTTTGCAGCAGGCATATCAGCACCTAAGAATGGTATACTACAATAACGTGAGGCTCATGGCAATTCCCAGTTAGATTCATTTAACAAAATGTCATATACAGGTGATATACACTTCTGTGGAGTCTCTAGATCATACATAAAATGTATACACCAAGGACTTGGTCGCTTTGGAGAAAAGCATCTGCTGAACAGCATATTATAACATTAATCCAGTTTATACAACGACATCGAAGGGCGTCTTTCCAATCAGACATCGATAATCAGGTGACAGAAACATGGTCACAAGACTAGACATGGAAGTGTCTCTCAACCCACCCCACCGACTTTGCCATGTTCCTGAATCCTGGACTATAACAGTCCTGTTGTAACACTGAAGTGTGTACAGTATAAGCCTCAGTGGTGAGGTGGAGACTGAAATGGTATAGTAGTAGGGCATATAGGTGCCTGGCAAACAACTGTGTGTGTGTGTGTGTGTGTGTGTGTGTAAGATTTACAACCTGCACTAATTCAGAATGACGGATGAGCACAGCAAAATGCTGCAAAGACCCTCACACATCCTTCCCACTTTACGTCTCCCTCTCAGCTTTTTGTCAAGCGCTTGCTTATTGTCTCCATCTTTCTTTGCAAACTGTATCTCATGGTTTACCCGAGGCTGAGGCAGGCAGTTAATGACAGAGCATCCATTACGATAACACACTTGTCATTGTCCCTGCGTCTTACACGGTGAACAAATGGTGGTGTGGAGAGGTTTGTCAGATGGGTCAAATTTCGGCGAGGAGTGCTTACCACGTGGCGCGTGTCCCGGGCATGCAGGGAAGTGCAGTGCTCCACCAGGCCGTCCTGGTCCAGGTTCTGGCAGTTACAGTAGGGGCAGGAGAAGGTGAAGCGGTTCGGCACAGGCCTGGGGAGATAAACGTTGGATATGTTGGTTAGAATTAGGTAATAACTCAAATAAACCTTTACAAGGAAACAGTTGATAAACCCTTTTAACTTTATCTGGCTGTCAAATTTTACAAACAACATACCTGGCCCCAATGCACATAAAGCAATATGACTGGCTTGTCTGACTGCAGGGACCATTTCATCTGTCCCAATTAATGACCGATTAATGAGATATGCTGTTGGTGACCTCAGTCAGCATAAAGTTCATTATTAATAATCTTGATAGTGATTTCACTCTCTAGAAAGCAATGCAAACAAAAAAACTGAAATACTTCATGGCCTATATTTTTTATTGTCTTTATAGAAATTGTAATGCATTTTAGTGGTTTATTTCATAAATTAGTTGACCACTGTGTTACAAACCAAGCACAAAAGTATGAATTTCTGGCCCGAACGTAATTTTTAAAAAAAATATATGTCAAAGGCTGCAATGATTAATTGAAATATAATTACAATTGCACTGCAGACATCTGCAATATTTTAAATCACAAATGCAACCAATTTTTGGTCATTTGTTTTGGAATGAGACACAAAAGGCAAACGTCATCTGTCTGAAATTGTTTTCCTGCAGTTTTTTTTCCTAAATGACAGTACGCCTGTGGTAGTTAGGGGTTGTTATTTGAAGAAAACAAGAAGTTTGTCTTAGCGCTCCTGGAAGTTTAGTTTATCAACATTCATACTTGGACTAGGCCGAATGCCCTGTTCACATTTCACTGTGGAAGCGGAGGTCTCTGCTGCAAAATGGATACCACATACTCTGAAACTCAAGTCGTGGAAAAAGTAACCTAACAACCTGTTTTATAATGTTTTTAGGGTGGATTTCCTCTCTGTAGAATCCAGAGTTCGTAATATGCCATCTCCAAAAATGAATGTGACAGACAGGCTCTCATTCCTTTTGCTACAGTCTGTACAAACTTGCCCAATGAGTAGCAGAACAAGATTGCGTGAAGGCGACATATGTTGTTCAGATATACGTTGCAATGTGAACAGGGCCTAATCCCTTAATTTTATGCAATAACGCACAGAAGTATCAGCTGCAGTGTACACTGTAATTGCGTGCCGGACATTGAATTCAAGTCCCCAGCAAATAAATAGTTGCTTAACATTTGGGTTTGGTAGCTGTCCGGCATGACATGATCAAACCTAGTCAGGAGAAAAACCAGATTCCAACCATGGCGGATGGATGTGTGTGGCTGGGGTGAGTCAGGGTGGACATGATTTTGTGATTGCTATACTTAGATTATCAGACAGCATTTGGACATGACTGTCCCACCACCCTCCTTGTCTTACCCAATAATATTTGGCTGGGTCTGGGCAGTGGTCCTGACCCCCTCCTCAATATACTCCTGGTACTTGGAGCAGGCTGCTGTGTGGCCTCTCATCTGGGACAGTCCCACCTGATAATGTCCAGATGAGCACAAGGCATCAGTTCTATTCTTGTTAATCTCTTATTTTCTTTTCAAAACATGTAAAACATGGGCACCTGTGCTCCACAGCCCTTGCAGGCCGCCACTGAGGTGTGTATGAGGGCCTCTAGGTCAGTGGCTTTGGCCCAGTGGTCCAGTGCTGCCCTACACACTGCACACACTGGCTTCTGGGGCCGCAGGCACTCCTGCAGACAACTTTGACAAAACCTGATGTAGGATAAAGAAGGATTACAAAAAAAGTTATTTCAGTATGCTAACATGAAATCAACAACTAATATAGTACCACAGAAATCAAAACGGAATATTTAGTTCTCATGTAAATAAAAAAGACGAACAATTATCACGATTAAACGGCTCATCTTAATTACGGACAGTTCAGCGCGATTGATCATCTAGCTACAATAACGTTCTGAAATGAGAAGACTGTACAGCTACAATAACGTTCTGAAATGAGAAGACTACAGGTAAAATGTGATTCTTGTTAAATGCATTGTTACGGTACATCTCAAATGTGATTGTTGTTAAGTGCATTGTTATTGTAAATTGTACTTCCTGACACCAAGAAAAGTCCTGTAGTCTGAGGATATTGGAATTTGTAGTCCTTTAGATGTCAGCCTGAATTCATTTCATACATCATTAAACTACGAAAGCCACAATCCCAAAAGCACATCTATTGGCGTAAACAAAAGTGAAAGTAAAGTAGATTTATGAACTTGCAAATACCTAAACAAGATATGTTAACATTCTATGAAAATAAAACATGAATGGCAAGCTACCCATTAATTCCCGTCAAAAATAGTTCTTTTGCGCGTTCACATACAAGTCCAATTGCTTAGCTACAAGGCAGCTCACAACAAATACTGCTGGTTAGCCAGGTGGATAACTAGCTAGCTTTTCTTGCAACTACAGTGCAGAGCTAGGCAGCCGTTCGTTAGCTTGAACTTGGACGGTTTCTAGCTAGCAACGCTCATAGACAACAAAGTACTTATTTATGTTAAAATACTCACGTATGTCCACATTTTGTTCTGACAGGGCTATCAAAAATTTCAAGACAAACCGGACAGACGAACTCTGTCACGTCTCTGTCTCCACCAGAAACATTTTTCTTCTGCTGTGCGGCGCTAAAAGATCCTAGCATCGCCATTTCTTCTCTCAGCTGTCGCGCGGGGGGAAGGGGAGCAGTACCGCAAATCTGCCCCACGTCGCAGCACCGTCGGTAGCACAAGGGAGGAGCATTTTTTTTTGTTTAAGGTTGACAGGCTTGCCAATCTAAGGCCGTGTTAATCAACTCCGTTCGGAGAAGTGCATTCACTATTTTTGTGTACCTTTAATCGGTGGCAACAGACGAAACGATAAAAATGTATGATAATACAGAAAATACATTATCAAATTACGCCAGATGTTAGTCATGGCATTTGAAATCACGTGTTGAAATCATATTGTTATCAGAAAGACCATATTTTTCTGTTCAACGTGTTGATTATGAACATTTACATTTAATATATTAAATCAAATGATTTGCTGAAACTATTAAGTTCATTTACATGGAAATAGCGGAGTTATTTACAAAAAATTTGATGAGATGGATGTAATGCTTGTGTAATCAGAGCATGCATATATTTGACTAACATTTTACAGGCGACATTTTTATTAGCGAGCTGTTGTTCTAAATACAATTTACAAGCGCGTTCATAACATGGCCAATCCCCGCTCCACAAAGTGCACGTGTGCGCCAGCTGATACTGACGAACTGTCAGAACCGCGCGCTTGCGCAGTGAGGTGATGGGGGATTTCCAGCAGTAAAACGGAAAAGGTAAGGTGTAGAATGTTGGTGGCATGTCGTTCTGATAAAAACAGGTTATTACATTTGCATGAACTATGAATGTGCACAGCTAACATCTTAATTGACTGTCTTGACATACGTGGGTTTTTAAGTATGCAACCTTATCATGCGATGGTAAGCGAGAAAGCTATCTTCGCAGAGATGGGCGTTCTCTGCCGTGGACTGGGGGCCCATGCCACAGCTAACTACTGTATTCAGTGGCTAGCGTTCATTAGCATTACGACTTGCCTGGTCTAAATTGTTAAACCCCACTTTTACTGCGTACCTTGATTATCGTTATGATTTACGTCGTTGTATCCTGTTATCTTTCCTATGGTACCTAATTTTATTAGTTCTGTAGTTCGCTGGCGGTGGCATTCGAACATACTCCCAGAGCTAGCTAATTACCCAAACTGGTTATGTATTTTCAGATGCTAGCCAGATAGCTAACAAGCTTGCTTAGCGGAATACTATCTCCGACGCGTAGCCGGGTCCCTTTTGCCTTCAGAATCGCAAATTAGCTACACATGGTGGTTCGTGGTTGGCTAGCTAACTTGTTCAAATTAATATTCGCTGGAGTCTGTTCAGGAAACCATGTTCGCTAGCCAACTAGCTCAGTTAACTACACGTCTACAGTAAGTACAGTAAGTAAATGTCTAACGTCGTCACCGCATCCAGGTCAGTTGCAGTGATTGGCTGACATCCCTTTCCACTGAAATGAAGGAATCGCTTATGCCTTAAATTTCGACATTGCTGCATGTAAGTTGCATGATCTGATTATGCGACTTATATAAGATAAATCGAAAAGCTAAATTGCTGGAAAGCCTGTATGCAGCTACCGTATAGCCGGATCGTTCACTGACGCAAACCCAAATGTGAATGTCAAGGATATTGCTGTGATATGCAGATTTAAGAGGAATGCTTGAAATAGAACGTAAAATAATATTACATTCATTGTTTAAACAATAATGTTCTGCACTTGCGAATGGTTATCATTCAGAGATACAACATGTAGCTAACCAACTGCATTTGGATCTAGTTCTTTATTATACCTTGAGCATTCGTGCGAGGTGGATGCGAGTGCAATTCTGGCTATATGTATGCGAGGCACTCGTTTTCATTCATCCTACGTTTTACAGAGGCAGTTGCAGAGTTAAGTCTCGATAGCAGAGTGGGTGGTGTGTCACTCACATTCCTATTCCCACACACAAATTCTCTGATAATGTTACGCTCTCCCTGTTTTTCAACCCATTTGTTTCAATTGGCCATTTTGCATGTTTGGAACATTTTGACTGCTGCTGCTTCTGAATCACCTGATGATGTCAGCATTGCAATGCATTCTTTTTGTTGCTTGAATAAACACAGAGCTGATTGGGCTGTCCCAAGCTCAAAACATTGTCATTATTGGCACAATCAAACTGGTGTTTATGTGTAGGTATGAGTGTTTTTGTGTGTATACCCAATACCATTTCCCTCCTTGTCGTTGCAGCTTAGAGTTGGTTCAGAAAATGCAAACCAACATTATCTTACTCTTCTCTGCATAGTGATCTTGATCTCACTACTTTGGTTTAAATGACATGGCAGAGCCTACACCCCTGGATTCGACACTGGACCACTAGACCTTTAATCATCAACTATTAGTCTGGCTTCGGCTTATTTATGCACATTTGTCCTGGAAAGCCCACGTGGACTGTCAACTAAAATAATAACCAGAAATGCACAAGTGTGGTCCTACAGGCAAAAGCCAAGCCATCCCAGTTTGCCTGAACCAGGAAACAGTAAAATCGCACCAACACCCTCTCGTCATCTGAAGAATGGTGACTGCTTCCTGAATCCAGCTTGGGGCGCATTCTTTTGCGTTTCTCAACATCCTCCGTGGAATCCTTTTGTGTGTGTTCACGTGTGTCCTGAGATGGCGGCGGAGAGGGGCCGCTGAGTGTGTCCCGGTCCCGGGCATGAGTGAGGGAGCGAGGGAGGGGCGTCACGGCTGAGCAGTTCACTGCCGCACTGCCAATGGATGCTAAACTGCAAGAGGACCTGTTTCGGAGGTACGTTGCATGCCTGGAGAGGCGTCTGGAGGACAGTGGGGGCAACGCGGGCACTGGGGGAGGCACTGCTGAGGCCGGCAGCGAGGCCCTACTCTCCGCGGCCACGGCCCTGCTTGGGGCCTACCAGCCGGACCCGGGCCAGAGGTTCCGGATGGTGCGCTTCTATGAGGTGGTGGAGAATGCTATGCGCTGCCTGAGAGGCTGCAGTCTGCGGGGCCTGGAGAGAGCATTCCACACCTTGGAGACGGTCTGCACCAACTTGCTGCTCTTTCCTTGGAAGAAAGAGTTCCGATGCATCAAGGTCTGTACCTGTTGCCTCAGGGTCTTTTCATACTATTTATTTTAGCTGAATTTTTTTAAGAATCCTGTGCGGTGTACTTAAAGTGCACATTGAAAATGACATTTTTAGAGGTTAATCTGTTAACTCTGAACCAAATAATGTTGTGGACATTATGTAATCATATTGGCGACCACAACCTATATTGGGCGATTACTCGCAATGTATACTTAAAAAAACGTAAATTATATTTTCCAAGATAAACCATGTTACTTATCAAATATGTCTGAATGTGTTATTGCAGAATTTATTTTAGCAGTATGTGTAGAAAATGTAATACCAAATCCTATTTTGTGGCTTTTATACATGACTCTGTAAGGTCCTGTCTTTCCACTATCAGTGCTATCCCAATATTAGTTATCAAGATATTATGTTAAGGAAGCAACCCAGACCATATCCGTTCTTTCAATTGTGTTTGCATATTCAACAGTCTTAAACCTGCATACTTAAGCAACAGAATCATTGCGTAGTAAAGTTTTTAAACAAAATAAATGTTTCTCACAATATTGATGATATATTGGCTTAAGTGTGTTTCCGTACCTCTGACATTGTGAAATATGTATAGGTGAAATATATGTAGGTGAAACCGATACTGGGTGCATATAGTTTTACTGACAATGCCAATTTTAAAAGTGGCATCACATTAGGGTTGAGATTATAGTTGTTTTTTGTAGAATAATAGATGTATTCTCCATGCAACATCTTTCCTATTCCAGGGAACATTATTTAGAATATATGATATTTTATTGGGCTCGATAATTTGAATTATGACCATATAGTGTATTCAGACTTGAAAACTTTAGGAGTTCCAATTACAAATAAAAATGTTTGATTATGTTATAACTATAAAAAAGAGAAATGTTCTTCACAAATGGCTTGCATATATAAATGTATTTTGAAGTGTCTTGTACACAAATGTTGCTAGTCAACATTCTGGGTCAGTCAAGCTGTTCTGCTAATATATTCAGAATAAAGCTTTAAGCTAGCTGGATATGAAATACATGCTGTGTTTGAAAGAACCTTTTAGGCAAGTTAGTTAAGGTTGGTAAACAAAGACCAACATTTGCAGTACAATTGTGCGCCTGATGTGAATTGACATGACATGCACAATAATGGTATTTTTAATGCTCGTGTTTGTGTGTTGTTGCCTGAACATTCCGAAAATGTATTAATACAAAATGAGGAATGTTTACAGCATGAGCCCTACATGGGATCATCCTGAAATGTTTCTTTAAGCCAGCATTCCTCAATGATCGTTAACTATCACTGTCCTCTTTAGCTTTGTGATTACATTGTCATATATATTAATGTCATATCCTATTCCCAGCAGCTTCCATGTTATCTAATTTTTTGCCTGTTATTATTTAGGCCTTTATATTAGTAATTGTTAACATTCTAAAATGTAGACACTCGCCTCCTTTTTTTAATTTGTTTTCGTAGTTCAGAACAACTGCAATACATTTGTTTTGTGTATTTTGTGTATACATTCAACTGGTAAATGTTCATTTTGATTTACAGTTGTGCTCGAAAGTTTGAATACCGTTGGAGAATTGATAATATGTATCATTTGTAAAAAAACATAAGTGAGCAAGCAAAACGTTTATTTCTTATGGGATTCACATTCAGCTGTACGTCAACAGAATGGCATGGTCATAAAACAAAACATGGCAACAAAGAAAAAAATGAACTAACCCCTTTTCACAAGTCTGCATACCCTTAGATCATAATACTGTGTATTTCCCCCTTTAGCATCAATGACAGCATGCAGTCTTTTGTAATAGTTTTTTTATGGGGGTGGTATAGCTTGCAGGTGGTATAGCTGCCCATTAATCTTGGCAAAGTGCCTCCAGGTCATGCAGTCTTTGGTCGTCTTGCATGAACCGCTCTTTTGAGTTCTCCCCAGAGTGGCTCAATGATATATTATGATATCACCTATTTCTGCAGTAACCACTGGAGGGTCAACTTGGGCTTGTGCTTAGGGTCATTGTCGTGCTGGAAAGTCCAAGAGTGTCCGATACACAGCTTTAATGCAGAAGAATGCAAATTGTCTGCCAGTATTTGTTGATAACATGTTGCCATACATTTTCACAAGTTTCCCTATGCACACATCCCCCCCAAAACATCAGTGAGCCACCACCATGCTTCACAGTGGGGATGGTATTCTGTTCACTAGAGGCCTTGTTGACCCCTCTCTAAACATAGCACTTATTGTTGTGACCATGAAGCTCTATGTTGGTCTCGTCACTCCAAATTACAATGTGCCGGAAGCTGTGAGGCGTGTCAAGGTGTTGTCGGGCATATTGTAACCAGGCTTTTTTGTGGCCTTGGCGCAGTGAAGACTTCTTTCTGGCAACTCAACCATGCAGCTCATTTTTGTTCAAGTATCATCGTATTGTGCTCCTTGAAACAACCCCACCATCTTTTTCCAGAACAGCCTCTATTTCTCCTGAGGTTACCTGTGAGTTTTTCTTTATATCCCGAACAATTCTTCTACTTTTGGATGAAATCTTTCTTGGTCTAATTGACCTTGGCTTAGTATCATGTTTGCAAGGCTTTGGAATTTTTTTTATATTACTTTCTGTCTTTATAAAGTTCCATTATCTTGTTATGCAGGTCTTCACAGTTATTTTCTTCTCCCCATTGCTCAGTATCTAGCCTGCTCAATGCATCCATGTGGGAGCTAACAAACAAATAGTCATAGAATATTTATACACACCGACACTAATTGCAATTTAAAAAGCCACAGGTGTGGGAAATTCACCTTTAATTGCCATTTTCACCTGTGTGTGTCACCTTGTTTGTTTGTGGCAGGGGTAGGTAAACATTTGATCCGGCCCATTTGGGTGATATCTGTTATCATTATGATTTAAAAAGGAGACAACTGTGATAATAAATGGCCTCATATGATCACCATCCTTAAATAAGCATTTCTTTCATATATCAGTCATATTTTCAAAATCAATGCCAAAATGTCAATTTTTCCCAGGGTATGGTTTGTTTTTCAGATATTTATTTTTTGATAGACCTTCTTGGCCATCCTTGTCTTTAGCTCATACAGTATTTTACCACAGTATTCCCACCACTAGAAAATAAACACATATTTATACACCAGCTTGTTGCATCTAACTCAAACAGGACCAAAATATATTAAAAGATCAATAGATTTCTCTATGGCTGTTATGGTTTATAATGAAATGGGGTTAGGGTAGTCCCTACCTTAATTAGTCCAACAGAATTAATGTTTTGCAATCAAAACTGTTGGTTTAGTGTATTGAGCACCCTGTCTCACATCAGCACACTCATACCCTGGACCCAGTCCAGTTTGCATACTGCCCCAACAGAGCCACATACGACCCGCTGCCTATCCACTCCATACGGCTCTGCACAGAACAAATGGAATACCCGTGTGAGCAAACTGTTCTCCAACTGCTTAGCGTTCAACCCACTGTTACACCAAAAGCTCGTCACTAAGTTCATGACCCTGGGACCAAACACCTCCCTCTGCCTTCTGAACTTTCGGCTGGGCCATGCACCTGTGGTAAATGTAGACTCAAATATATCCTCCAAGTTACTGCTTGCAGATCGGCCTTTCAGTGATGTGTTTTTAGTCACTTCCTGTACCTCTTGTTCCTTGGATTGTGTTGCCACGCCCACTGTTGGCCATTGTTGATCAATAATGGTGACTAGTAGGGCTGCAGCAAATAATCAGTAATTATGATGGAAATAAAAAAAGCTGTCAATGGATTTTCGATTAGCACACACACAGAAAACCAGTCGAAAGTTGGGACTACACATTCAATGTTTTTTATTTTAAACTTTTTCCTGCATTGCAGAATAATTGTGAATGTTTCCTTTTGTAGATTATTTCAAGTAGCGACCATTTGCCTTTGACAGCATTGCACACTGAATTCTCAACCAGCTTCATGAGGTAGTCACCTAGAATGTTTTTCAATTAACCAGTGTTCCTTGTTAAGTTAATTTGTGGAATTTCTTGCCTTTTTAAAGCATTTGAGCCAGTCAGTTGTGTAGTGACAAGGATGGGTTGGTACATAGAAGCTCATCGTTCTGTCTGTATTGTAGTCCATATTATGCCGTAAACAGCTCAGAAACTGAGAAACGACAGTCCATCATTACTTTAGGACTTAAAGGTCCGTCCATCCGGAACGAAGTTTCAGTCCCAATGCGTTAGTCATAAAAAACATCAAGCACTATGATTAAACTGACTGTCATGAGGACCACACCAGGAAAGGAAGTTACCTGTGCTGCTGAGGAAAAGTTATCATGAGCTTACCAACCTCAGAAATTGGTAGTTGACCACCTCCAATTGCAGCCCGAATAATTTTTTTCATCGCCTTCCGTTAACAGGCACATCTTAATATCAACCAGCATGGATGCCACAGCATTCTGCGGCAATACGCCACTCTGTCTGGTTTGCGCTTAGTAACTAACTGGGACTGTATGGGCTGCTTGTGTGCGTAGCATTGGTTTACAGATAAGCATGCTGACAAAGCATTCCCCATATTACTGATTGGATGGATCATGACAATTGTCATGGAAACGTAGCTAATAATGCATCCCTGGTTCATCTCAATTCATTGAATTATAGGGATGTTGTCTTTATGCTGGAGGTTCGTAACTGTAGCAGGCAGTTTTTGTTAAACCTCAATCTTGGTTAGCAGCTACTAACTTCTAAACAGTAGCAGGTTAACATTTGTTTTATACATGTATCTTTGTTTGTGCTATAACCCTTTGCACCATCCCTTTTGTTTTCTATGAAGTACCTATGGTCAGTTGCTGGCTTTGTTTATTGTGCTCTCTTGTGCCAACTCCCTAAGGACAGATCATTGATGAACAAAACACCTTAGCTATTTTTATAATGTCACGACCATGACTTGCTTAAACTTTACTTACATTTTTCATGAATACATTTTTTTATTTTGGTCATATCTGCTTCCTAAAGTAATTGGTAGTTGCAGCCCCACTGACCATACAGGTGTTAGGTAGGTCACAGACCTGGCAGTGGGGTGCTAAGGTAAGTCTCTTAACTATTTGTGCTTGGCCTGGATAGGCTATGATAAGGAAGGTTAATATTAGCAGCCCCAGATACTCACTTTTACTGGTTGGCACAGTTTGCATTACACACAGCCTACATCAGCTGGTTAGCTGCGGGCGAGTGTGGGCAGTTAGGCAGTCCAGCTTTGCTCCAATTCCGCCTCCAATTACACAATGCGTAGGCCAATGCCTTGTTTTACTGTAACTAACATGTCACCAGCCTTCTAGTTTGCTACCCTTTAACTGGCTAAGAAATAGAAGCTGATGTATGAAATTAAACCAAGTGTGTTGAGTTTAATAGTATAACCACTATAGTCAACCAACATTTGCCTCTCCCTGTGGAAATGCAGTCTGTCTTTGATTTTGTCATCTTGCTTAATTATTGCATTTTCCCCCTTGCCAGGATATTTTGTCAATTTACTTAAGCAAGGTCGCCTTCATAATAGCCTTTATTGTTCAAAAGATTTATCACAGATTTTCTTACTTTCATTGAGTTTTTTCTTTGATTGGGCTTGTATAAAGCATATCCCATTTACAGTCCTAAAGCTTGGTTAACTTACTTCCAGACATGATCATTAACAATATTTTAGGCAACACATTTAATCATTTACCAAGTCTAGGTTGTATTTATTCCACCAAACAATGTTTTATTTAATAAATAGTCTATTATGTGTAAATTAATGTAGGTCCCTATCCCTTCCCAACCGCTCCTCTGAATCTGAACTTATCTGCCTCTCTCCCCCTTCTCGCAGACATTCACAGGCCCGTACGTCTACCACCTCCAGTCTGCCTTGTGTGACGCTGACCTCCGCTCCCTTTTGCGCTCAATGGGCTACTCCCGCGACCATGAGCTCCAGTTCCATGTCCGCGACCACCCCGGTGGCCCGGCCCACCTACGGCAGCTGGCCTTCGAGCTTTTCTTGGCTCAAGCCGAGTGTCGGCTCCTTGGCGAGGTGGTGGCTCTGGCCCGGGGCTCTGCCTCGGAGCTGGAGGCCCTGGAGCAAAGGAGGGGCTGCCGGGACGACGCGGCCGGCTGCGCTGAGGTTCTCCGGCGGCGGGACAGCCTGGGCGCCGACATGGCTCGGCTCTCGGTGCGGCAGGCGGACGTCGGCCACCCCCACCACCTGAGAAGAAGCGGGCGGCCATCCAAGTCGGTGGACGTGACGGACGGGGCGGGGCATTGGCACACGGCCAGCAAGCCTGTCCTGAAAGCCTCCCTGAGCCTCAGGAAGGAGCCCCTTTTTGTGGACACGGAGGAGGACATGAAGGACGAGATCATCAGGCCCAACACCACTTCCATGTTCTCCGTGGCCGCTCCGCCATCCTACAGCCCATCGGCCGACTTCTTCCCGATCCAGTCCCCGCCCTCAGCCGACACCTACTCCTCCTACCACCTTTCCTCTTTGGATGAGATTGATCTGTACACGGAGAGGGGCGGGCCCGGCGTCGGAGGTCGACAGACGCCTTCAAGGCCTCCCTCCCGGGAGCCCCGAGACGCCAGGGACGGCTGGGTGCTCAAAGCCCATGGCGTACACTCTTCCCTGGTGGCGAAGTGTCAGGGCTGCGGCCTGGGCTGTGCTAGCCTGACCTCCTGCCCCCGGTGCGACATGATCCTGTGCCCGGCCTGTCACGACGTTGACCCCTCCCCGTGTTGTGGCCTGCAGGACTACCCCACCCCGAAATCGCCCCGCCCGTTGGACGGCTACCTGCCTGTCAAAGAGAAGCTGTCAGTGTACTCCAGCACCCATGCCCCCCACCCCCACATGCACCCCCACCCCCTGACCCTCACCCACCAGCACACCCACCCTCACCCCCAGATGGTGGAGAAGCCCCTCATGGCTACCAAGCTGTTCCCCAGCAAGTCGGTCACCGCCGCGTCCAACAGCGACCGGGCGAGCCTGGGTGGATCTCGGTGCGGCTTCTGCAACAAGCCGGGCGCGTCGCACACCTGCGTGAACTGCTCCAAGGTGTCATGCGACTCGTGCATGAGCCTCTATGCTAAAGACGTGTGCACCCGCAAGAATCCCCAGCACAGCTTTGTCCCCAACCACCAGCTTAACTTCAAGTCTGGAACCATATCACATCTGGTCTACCGATGAGCTGGGAGCAGGCAGGAGTTTGTCTTCTCTTGATCTCTTTCTTTGTGGTTTATCTTGCCCTCCCTCTCTCCCCCTTTCACTGCTCCCTGTCTCTTTTGCTTGTCTCTCACCCTGCCCTTGTACCTCTCACGGTCCCTTGTTTCTTCTCCCATGCCCTCTGTTGGTTCTCTCTTTCAGGTGTGGCTGTGGAATGCATACAGTACATATTATCATCCTATCTCTGCCTTGTAAAAGTTCCAGCTTTTAAACTGGTTCCTATTCTTCCGTACGTCTCTTCCCGCTGTAGCTTAGTCACGTGATGTCGTAGCTCCTCCCGACTCCTTAAATCGAGTCCTCCACTCCTAACAAAGGGGGGGAGGTAGTGGGAGCCTGAGCCAGCTGGCTTGAAGAAACGCTATCCAAATAACACCTAAAAATGACTATGGTCCTCAGGCATGGAGATTCCCTGGCTGTCGAGGAGACTACTGGCGCTGCGTGGTGTTCTTTGAGGACCTTTTTAAAACTTTGACCAGGAAACAAACTAACAAGAACAGTTAACTTACACTGGAATTCGATAGTATATATATTTTCAACGGTTCTTCATTCTGTAGATTGATGTGAGACTGTTAGAAGGGTGGGGTCAGGGATCTGGGGAGAGTGTTCGGGTTTCAGGGAGGGGGGAGCTGATGCTTTAAAGGGATATTTTGAGACAATGGTCACATGCCATAATAGTATATTTAAAGAAAAAAAAACATTGCCTTGTAAATGTACCTTCAGATGTTTTCAGTGTATGGCTGAGATTACCATGCTGCTTTAGAAATTAACATGGGGAGGTGTTGTTTTCCATGGAGTCCTTACTGGTAGATAACCTGTTGTCATGTATCACTATGTTTTTTAATTATTTAATTTTTTACATTTCTTTTATTTAGCAGATGCTATTATCCAGTTGTCAGTCCATTCATGTCACTTCCATATTCCCCTCATTCGTCAAGTTCAAAGTGTGACCACACTGATAACACACCCAGTTTCTTTTGGAGGTGGCTGTTGTTTTGAAGTCTTGCGCGTGGGATGGCCCCAGACACCGTATAGTCAAGTTCCCTCAATAGATGCGTTGCTAGGGTCAGTAGATGCGTTGCTAGGGTCGTTTTCACACTGGCATTTAAACATCCCAGGTCTAGGAACAGATTCTCCTTCAAATCCCGGGTTGAGATTCTGACCTTAGATGAGACTGTGTGCATTAACTGAGACACCTCAGTCTGTCTACCTGATAGGAATAAAGGGATTCTGAAGTGTACATCATCCAGGGGTGAGTTGAGTTCAGCTCAGCTAACCGTCTGCCTGCCTGTGGGCAAACATCACACCAGAAACAAAGGACTGTCTGTGAATCCAGTCATGTCATAGCCTCAGCTTTACCACGATTTAACAAAGTGACTTTTGGATGTCATGTTATAGGTCAGAAATGGAAACAACACAGGATAAAAATGGGAATTGTTTTTGACCGGTGAACCCAACTGGTCAATGTCGCCTTATTATTCAACGCCTCCAGCTAGAGAAAATGGGTGCTTGTTATCAGCATCTATGCACTGTTTCATATCGACCTCTAGTCTTAGACGCTAAACCCGATCCTGGATCTGTCACGTGCTTTAGTAAAGTTTGATATATATTGTTGTCATGCCGTATGCACAACAGCATTAACTGGAAGATTGAAATTTCATACTCTTTGCCTCCATCTCCTAAAAATCCCTTTGGAGGACAAGGTCTGAGCATCGACCCTCCGGCTGACTGAGCAAGCGATGAGTAGTACAGCTTGCGAAGAGCGGTCGCGTATGCATTTAAGATCCTCCCAGGGATATTGGCTGGACAAAACACGGGCCGGGTCTGAAGTCTTGCTCGGCTGCTACTCAAAGCATTCTGTACTTTAACGAAATGACCCACGATTTACAGAGTGGTATTCGGTAAGAGAACACACCTAGCAATGCATATCAGCACACTAGGCATGTGCTACTGAAAATGCATCTTCTAATGAGCATTTACATTTATGCTATTCAGATATGCTGAAATGACTTACTAGATGATTTTAGTGGAGGGTCCTCCTCAAGTCACAGCGATCCGAGCCACTTGGTGGTGTCAACAGGGCCGAGTGTGTCATTCTGGGGGACATTCATCAAAAGCCATCGCACGTGAAGCTAAAACCCCAGTGATTTACTTTGTGCATAACCTATGTCGATTGTGAGCCAGCTTTGCTGTTGGTCTTACAGCTCACGTCCAGGAGGCACAGCATTTTAGGTCATTCAGAACTAGGAAAGGCAGTTATCATAGAGGTGATAGGGTCTGAATAGGTTGGATGTTTTCTAAATTCCATCAAAGTGCATAGGTTGTGTGGTCCATTGAGTGATTTATAATAAAGTGTATATGATCTGTTATTCTGAACAACCTTTTAGGTTGTTATTGAGTCTGTTTTAATAAAGCCAACTAGGTTCTCTAAGCCTTTTTCCAATATGGTGAAAAATCATACATTGATGTAATTGCTGAAGTGACTTGTTATATTACTTTGGGAATGCTGTGGGAAAATGCATTAGATTTGTTTTTATCTGAAGGGTGCTTCCTTTTTTGATTCGGTTGAAAGGTCTTTCCAGAGTGGCCTTAGGGAGCAGTGCAATTTGCCTTTGACCTCGTCTTTCTCTAGTGATGTATCTTAAAGGGCCAGAGAGAGTCTAATTGATGTTTTAATACTCAGAAATGGCCTCCTTTACCCAAGTACTTTCACAAAGGTTCTGATAATGCCAGGTGAGAGAACCTCCATTTTTATCTCACCTATATAGTGTGATTCATTCAGACAGACAGCTTCTGTTCAGCAAAACACACATTTACATTGCTTGGCTGGTAACATGTTTAACATCTCAGGAACCAAAGACGCTAAGAGGACACTACAGTAAATACGACAGAACACGTTTTTTTTTCTTCACAGTCGACATGAAAAATCAAGGCCACTTATGAGTTGCCGAACATAACCCTTCAACCACAAGATTTAAAATGATTTAAAATGAATTTGTTCTTAAGGAACCTATAGTTGGCCAAGGGGAGACGGGAACATTGAGCTCAAATGCAAAACCGATCAAAATGCCAAATGAAGAACTAGTAAGCCCATTTCAAAATTGAGCTAAGCAGATTAGATGCCATTGTCCCAGTTTGATAGGGTCTAAAGTAAAAGAATGCGTCTTTGGATTAACTTGCCTTATTTAGCTACTGTTTGTTGAGTAGAATGGTGGATTACTGAATTAGAGCCCCAAATATGGTCGCTGGCCCCTAAATGACTCTGAATTCAACTTGTTCTAGTTGTGTTGTAGTTGAAATTCTACTGGTGAATCACTGTATTACCTGGTGTGTGATATGGGCTACACAATTCAGTCCTCTGAGGCTTAACTGGTTGGCAGACTTCAGCATCCACTCAGTTGTCTGGGGTTATTTTTGCATATTTAGTCATCCCAAATCCACAATTCCGCTTTTTCAACTGTAGTATGCTATTTTTGTCTGCATTAATTCTAGTGAAAGTTGCACTATTTGGAAAATGGTATGCCATTTGATTTACCATTTGGAAAATAGTATGACATTTGATTCACCATTTGGAAAATAGTATGCCATTTGATTCACCATTTGGAACGTAGTATGCCATTTGATTCACCATTTGGAACGTAGTATGCCATTTGATTCACCATTTGGAACGTAGTATGCCATTTGATTCACCATTTGGAACGTAGTATGCCATTTGATTCACCATCTGTATTTTTTTTCACCCCGTCCCTCTGTGGTTATCTTACCAGTACAAAACGTGGTGGTTTTGTCTGTATAGCCTTGCCCCAACCCCTCAGTCTCACCCCGACCTGTCCTTGGCATGCTCTGTACCTCACCCTTACCCGCCCCCTCCTTTCCCTGTCCGCCCGTTGACACTGAGGAGCATCGCACAACGTCTGTGTATAATCACTACACGGCCATGCAGGTGGGAGGGGGGAGAGAAAAGAGCCAAAACTGTTTGTTGGTGAAAAGTATATATATAAATCTCTCTCTATGAAAATGTTAATGAATAAATGAGATTTTTACAAAATAGTCCAATGTGTTTTGTGAACTTTTTTGGGATCCCGAACTTCAAAGCTTTGTTTCTTTCCACGAGAGACCTGGATATATGACTGTACCTGCATGTTTTGTCATAGTGAATGCGGTTAGGGACATTGACAGGTGACTGCATTATGACCATTTTAAAACAGGCTCCTAACAGCCTGCGCTGCCCATCTGTGTTCTTGGAGCTTTACCATCCTATAGATTTTTCCCAACACCAGTTGTGTATAATTAGATTTAGCTTCATATCCAGAATCAGGTTTTCCAGCTCAGGGTTGGAGTGAAAAACGAAATACTGGTGACAAAGTAACGGAAAAACAACAAAGCAGATGCTTCCAGGCTTAGAATCTATGCCAAGGCTCTTGAAGCTGTTCTGGTGGTGACCCTAGACCTTAACAGAGACACTGTTGGTTTTCCTTTAATTTGTCACCTGTCTGGAACTATCATGTTGTCTATTTTAAATAATAATTCACATGAATTTTGAGATTCCAACCCTTGTAAATGTAATTTGTCTGATGATGTCATTCAACCTCAAAAAGGACAACACTCAACTTTAACACCTGCGATCTTGGGTTCTTCTGAAATCTGTTTGACTGTTAGTAAAAGTGATACTTAGAAACAAAATGTTGAAATATAATTGGATCCCTGAGGAATTAAGCAAATTGATTGCAACCTGATTGGCCATTTCAGGTCATGTTACTATAGAATGTTATAGTCACAGTTAGTATAAAGCTGAAGCTGAGGCTGAGATGATAGTTGATTCGACCCATGTCCACTCTGATGTTATGCCCACTCATTTTTGGCTATAAACCAAAAATCGATAAAAGCATGTTTTTGGTGGGTGACTATTGAGATCTTGGATAGTATAAACCATTTACTTCATTGTAATATTCAAATGTGTATGATTACTTGTAAGAAGCAGTTGACTAACATTGTTTTCTGACAGGTGGGTAAGATGCTCAGGCCATGTCAAATAATAAACGAACATCGCCTGCTCTGGTTAGTGTTGCCCGGATTTGCCCAAATAACACACAAAGGTCTTTAGTGTACATTTAGAATCAATAGAAATGATCAAGTAATGGTAAATATCCAACTCTTAAAGGGCCGTTTTCAATCTTTTTCCCTGAATGCTTTTTGAGGAAATATGAAACAACACTTAAAGCATCCAATGAGAACTTGAAATTGCAATTTGTATAGAAAATTAACTTTTTGAATTCCTTTTCAAAGGAATCTGATTATTTTTTTGTAGGACAGCACGTTCATCTTAGTTCAGGAAGTCAGAAAAAAGAGAATCTCTCAATTTGAATGCACTACTAGGCCTTCAAACAGGTTAATACCTGCAGAGTGAAGTGTTCGTGGTATCTCTCAAAACATATCAATTGAATATCATGAAGCAAAAACAGATGATAGGAAAACTTACGCTTCAATTTATTATTTAGTTTTTTTCCCTGTTTTTCCATTTTCTAAATGCTACTTCACAAAATATGCTGCTAATAAATTATAAAGGGTCATGTAGAATTGTTTGCATTGTAATATCAGAAATGTCCATAGTATATAGTAAAAGTGGATTGATAGGGTTTCAAAACATTTGTTCACCGGAAATGATTTTTTGTGCACAGAGAAGCACGTTCTGAAATGCAGAATCTCTGTTGCTGATCAGTAGCCAGAATATACACTTAGGGATTTTGCATACTATTATGGAATTGTATTTGGGATTCAATAATATGACAAATTGACCAGGGGTTTGAGTACTTGTATCACTGTATCTGTTTCTAAGCAGCAAAATTATGTCATGATTTTGTGATTTAAATTGGAATTACCTGCAAGTAAAGGATCATTGGATTTTCTCAAATGGTAAATGTATACTCTCTCCCCATCTGCATGCCTCTGTAGCCTGGAAACTGATTGGTGGTCAAGTTTAGATGTAATTTTGTTTGTAGGCTATTGTAACACTGTCCTAACATAGTCAACTTTTATATAGAATATAGTCATATATATCATATTGCAGAATAGTTTTGTGATCTGCCACACCATCTTTAAAAAAATAATAGTTTTGTACCCAATGTACTCAGGCAAAATCAGTTACCTACACCATCCGTTTCATCTATAAACATTACCTTCATCCGTTTCATCTATAAACATTACCTTCATCCGTTTTATTTATAAACATTACCTTCATCCGTTTAATCTATAAACATTACCTTCATCCGTTTCATCTATAAACATTACCTTCATCCATTTCATCTATAAGCATTACCTTCATCCGTTTTATCTATAAACATTACCTTCATCCATTTCATCTATAAACATTACCTTCATCCGTTTTATCTATAAACATTACCTTCATCCGTTTAATCTATAAAAATTACCTTCCTCCATTTCATCTATAAACATTACCTTCATCCGTTTTATCTATAAACATTACTTTCATCCGTTTAATCTATAAACATTACCTTCATCCATTTCATCTATAAACATTACCATCATTAGTTTTGTACATTTAATTTGCTTAATGCACTTGTAAAAAAGGACAGGCACTTTCCCAAAAGCACATTTCCGTCAATGGTCTCTGCCTCTTTTAAACATTTTAATAAAAAGGCCCATCTCCTTCATGTGAAGTGCATTTCTGTCCACGCTCCCAGAGAAAAATAAAACAGCAAGAGGATTAACCCTGCCGAAAATGTCTGTGCAGATAAGCAAACCTTTTAGTAATGAGGTCTAGGAGAAAACTTGAATTACGTGAGGCTTATTTCTAAAGGTTAAGTTGTTACCAATGTAGGCTTACACTACAAGTGGATGCACATTGTTGTGACTGTTGTTCTCTTGCATATCTGCCTTCTCATTGGTTAGAATGCTCCGACCTGAAGTCGTCTTCTCCCATCTTTTTAAATTAAACAGCTGGTGAGCAAAGCCTTTGTGAGACACATCACATGGTCAAAGGCCATGGTGTTTTAGACTGTATCAAAGTGGAAGGAAAGTTTCACTCGATCCAAGATGTTGGACTATGAGACTGTTGGATAACAGGTGGCTAATTGAGTAGTTTTTACATTTTGAGGATGTAACATATACTGACATAAGTGGGTGCCTGTCGCAATTTGGGCAACATTAAGAAAATTCTTGCTGCTCACTTGCTGCCATGCTTCCATGGTAATATTGTCACAAATGCACATTCCTTTACCAAGTCTTGCTTTCCAGATTACGGAGAAAAGAGGACAGAGGAGATGAGATTAAGGATGGCCTTTTAATCTATTAGGCTGATGAAATGCTCTTACACTGTGGTTGGAGCTAAACCACACTGTCACATGAACACACATATTACAGATTTTATAGCAAGAAGGAAACATATTCACTGCTTAGTGGGTCTTATTTTAAAATGGTTTGACCCATTGGCCCCACAATGTTATATCTGTGCTAATAATAATAGTACTGCAATATCTCCTGGTGACCAGCAGAGGGTGGTAAGCACCTAGATAATTTTTTGACAACATACTTAAAAGGCAGAATGTACTTAAATGTGTTTCAGAAATCTTTGTTGATCATTTACATACCACAATAACAAAAAATTCTGTTATAAATATTAATGTAAACTATGTAATGAATCTCACATTGTGCTAGTGTGATCGGACTTGGTCAGAACGATTATGTTCAGATGGTGTGTTGGTTAGTGAAACATGCATGACATTGAGTTGCAGTAACACTAAACAGCCACGTATTGAGAGTTTTTGCTTTCTGTTTCACAATTTCATAATATCCTGGGTTCTTGATTGAATTAGGAAAACAAAAATAGTCTGTCTTTATTAGGAGCATTAGCCCATTAGCACAAAGACAACTTCCAGTTGAGATCACAATTGGGGATAATGCAAAAATTGGAGTTACTTTTTGGTTTAAGCATGATTATGTTCAGGCATTACAGCTAGTTTCAGTCTAAGCTAAATGTGAGATGACTGAGGTTAAGGTTCGGGTTCTGGTCCCCACAAGGATATAAATACAATGGGGTGGGCGGGGGTTGTACGGTGTTTGACTGTGCCTGGTGTAGTGTGGGTTGGTGATAGTGTGTGCATGGGCATGCTGTACCCAGTGCCACTGTTTTTCCATCTGAAACAGGGCACGTGCTGGGAACTCACAGCTCCCCTCATCACCTAGCATCACCAGGGCAGGATATTTTTAGACTGGGATAGACCATGGCTGGCTACATTTAGACCTGAACATAAGCAAGCTAAAAATAAATACAAGACAGCCGGAGTACATTTAGACAGTCAAGCCATTAATAAATGACGATGAGACAGAGTGTCAGTTTGAGTACCATTCTGGGAACATCAGCTTGCTTTCAGTGTTTGTCTAAGAAGAATTGTGATTCATTTTAACCACTGCTGTGGGATGAGATTAGACCAAGGACTTTAGAGTATAGCACGAGTCCAAAATGATTGGTATATGAGATAACAGAATCATGTTTAAGTGATATTTTAACTTGATGGGCAGTTAAAAAACAAAACAAATCAAACCCTGTTTAACAGTGTTTTATTCATAAGTGAATCATTCAAATCCCAGAGAGTTCCTCCAAGAAAAGAACAAGACAGTGATGCGCTTCTTTACCTGTGTCCTTCATGTTCAAAATAGCATAACAATAAAAGAACAATCATGCCATTGTTGTCTGACCCAGCGCAGTTGGTTCAATAGAAAGCGTGTGTTAACACTGATGGGGTGGGACCTCAGAGGGCTGGAGGGAACTGGTCTTCGAGAATAGATGTCTTATTACAAAGCCTCTTCAGGAGCACTCCTAAGAGGATTCATTGAACTTTTTTTGCTAAGATTGCAAAATAGGAAATGTGTGTGTTGTGGTCCCTAGTGGAGGTTTTATTTGCCCTCTTTCAGACCTCACACATATTTAGACCACTCCTCATGTTGAAAAACTCCTGGTTGATCTAAGACTCCATAGAAGAGAGCAAGGTAAACTGATTGCAATACTGCTATTGCTCCGATCCCAAAGGGAAGGACAGCTGCTGTAAGCTGGAATGTTCGGAGGCAGGACTCAGGCACAGGACTCGAGCACAGAGAAAACAGGGGACGTTCGATAAAAAGAACTAACCAAAACAGAAAAACAAAATGTTGCAAAGGAACCAAATCTAAAATAATGACCATCAAGATATAAGATTGAAGGAGGAACTTAACTAGGGCTAGCGGAACACAGGTGAGGGCAATGACAAGGAACAGGTGTCTGTGCTCTAAATGAAAGAGAGTTGGATATCACAGCCACACCCAAAATGAAGCAGAATTGTAATTGTTTCTACAACCCTGTCTCATTGCAACAACCCCAAATGGATTCAGGCGAACTGAAAATTGTGTCATGATTTCCTCCTAGAAATTCCCACCAATCAATTAGCTTTTTTCACACAGCTCTTCCAAGTCTCCAGGGTCAACGCAGGTTAGGGCCAGCTCAATCGCCTGATGACCTCGGTTTGCTTCGAAGGCGCCCGAGCCAACTGACAGAGCTGCAGGAGCACTGTATGAGACCAGGAAATCTATACCATGACCTCCCCAACCAATATGCATTACTCATTCTGCTTCTCGGCCATTTGTCACCTAGCGGACCATTCAGTGCTTGAATCCATTGGTGAATGTATCAAAACGATCTAAAACGCTTCTTGAAAAACAGTTTAGGAGGTTTTGGCATTGAGCGAGAAGAACATTGCCCAGTGTCAAATAGAACATACATGTAATGTTGCAAGAACATTCATATAAAAAATTCATGCACATCCCACCAACCATCTACACGGAACATGGTTGCCACGACCTTGAAACGATTCATGACCACATTGCAGTATCCCTTGTAGATATAATTTTTTTAAAGTATATGTGTGTATATATATATTGACACACAAAATGTAAAGTACATTAGTAATATATTAGCTTTTAATGCTATTAAAAATAAAAAAATAGTCACAGCACTTTTTCTATAATTATTTCTCCTAACATGATCATGTAACTATTTTAAAATATTAACTATTAACTCTGAATGTGATTATGACACCAGTCTGTGGTTGTGTTAATGCTCCAGATACTCTGAACATCATTCAATGGTTTCTTTCAGCCTGCTGTCTAACTGCCATCTGTAAAAGTTGTAAACCAATTTCAGGGTATTTGTTTATGATTCTCTTTTATTTTATGACTCTTTTCTCCCTCAGGTTGCGGTTGCTAGAGAGCGCCAGCTGGCCCCAGGCCCAGAGGTGCTCCTTCATGATCTTTCCCCAGGCCTTGTCAGTCCTGCCCAGCAGGTGCAACGTAAACAGCGGTTCCCTTACAAAGAGCCACTGACACTGGTTCTCTGTGGCAAAGAGAGGAGGAAACCATTCCAGTCAGCATATAACGGGGATAGAGCTCAGGTCCCTCTTCAACCCCCTTCCTCCCTTCACTTTGGCCGGCTCCATGCTAACGTGGAATAGTGGACAATAGGGGACACTTTCTCAGGCAATCACGAGGATCAGCGTGTAGAGTAGCTAGGAAAGCCTCAGAGAATAAGCTACTGTTCAGCTTTTTCCAAGTACATTTTCATATTATCCTGTGAATCAGACGGTATTGTGGCATGAAGTCTAGTACCAACAGGCAGAGGCTATTTCTATCCACCCGACAGACTGCAAAACACTTGAACTGGATTGCAACCTGCATTGACTCTGCATACCTTAGAGCAGTGGTTCCCAACCTTTTCAACTTACTGTACCACCGACCGAATTTTGCTCTGCTTGGAGTACCCCTGATGTACCCCCTCATGTTAATTTCACTAGTAAGCCTATGGTGTCATGAGGGTTTTCAAGTACCCCCTGTGGAGAGGACAAGTACCCCCAGGGGTCCTAGTACCCCTGGTTGGGGACCACTGCCTTAGAGCACGCATTCATGCAAACCTGTTGCGTGTGGATCGTACAGTGATCGCATTGGAACTCTGTTAAGCTGGGAAAGAATTGTGTGTGGAGTAAAATAACATAAATGTGGACCTACCTGATTGTAGGGACTTAGGGTTTGTGGTGGTGTCGTGGTTTGTTTGCTTTCGTATACTCGGATTTCGGTGAAGCAGTGATTAGAGCAGTTGGCTCCAGCCTGGGTGTCCGTCGTGAGACGACTACTGATTGGCTGATGCTAGGAATAAAGGAGTGGACAAGACATTCTTCGGGAAGACCAGAGAAGTGAGAGTGGCCGCTAAAGAGAGACAATGGAGAGGGGGATCTGCATACTGATCTACTGAGAAGGGTTCTTCCTATGATACCCAATCAATCAAATGTATTTAATGAAGCCCTTTTCACATTGGCAGTTGGCACAAAGTGCTTTTACAAAACACATAGTATGAAACCTCAAGGGGCAAGCAAGAACAGGGTTGATGCACAGCTGCTAGGAAAAACTGTGAACCTGATACCTGCCTCGTCTGTCTCTCCATCTTGTTGGTGACGGCAGACCTGGGCCCTGGTGATTGACCAGCAACAGAAGCCTGTGAAAGTAAACATGTTGGAGGGGAGGGTTGTAATCGGTTTCCACAACACTGCTCCCACAGAAATCCCAATGTGTGTGGAGATTACAAAAACACTGTGGGCATCCAAGTTTGCCACAAACAGGCCATGCAAATCTCTGAGTCTCCCAGGCTGGTGAGAAGGACCCAGAACAGACATTTACTCTGTCATGTGGTGTGTTTTATGTGCGTGCTCAGAGAATTGTTGCGTATTGGGGTAGCCCATATTACAGGGAGGCTTCACATGTAATAGGAACTGATTAGTCTAAGGGCTATGTCATCTTTAATAATCATCTTCATATTTTTCACTGTGTGATATCATTTGCATCACTCTTTTTATTGACTGATGTATTCTCCCCTAAGACAGCATTTTGACCTGTTCTGGATGTGCATGACATTTGTAGTATGCATGAATGCATGTTGTAAACTCTTTAGGTTTAGGTCCCCAATATCTGATCAGGGTTAGAGAGATATATTGTGGTGCCCACTAGAGGGAACAGATGTTTAGTGTTATTCCAAGCTTGTGGTTAAGTGCACCTAATTCTGTAGTAAACATGTGAATTGTCTATTTGGTTCATGTCCATTTGACATGTGTAACAGTTGTAAACCCATTTATTGGTATTTGTTTTGATGCATACAAAACTCTGCGTCCGCTACTTTAGGTTCATTGGTGAGTTCTCCCAGAAATGTAATCAAACACATCAGTCTATAAACTATAAATAAACTATTGGAAACCAATCGAATCTATTAGAGTTCATTACAAGTTTGTAGGTGATACAACAGTTGTTACACAAAGTGTCCGGCAACACAGGACAGCAGTGTACCACCTCAGTGGAAGACAAAAATGCAAAATCCAGTTTAGGTATTCTTTTAGGCCTGCACATGGGCTGTGTTGTCCTCCCTTTGAAAACTATTTTCATTTAAAATATAACCAACCAAATTATTTTTCTCACTCATGGGAAAAATAAAAACACACGTTATGATGAGCACTACGCTAGCTGGCAACATATTTATGTGGTGCTGCCATCTAAAACAAACAACTCCATGCTAAATAAGCACAACATATTGCTAACTTATAAAACTGACTTGAGACACAAACAATCTCTGCCACCATCCTCCAAGCACTATTGCGCTATAATTAGCTTTTCCTCTAGTTGGTAGCAGAACTATTCACATGGATCAAAAGTATTTCACATGTACCATTGCAGTAAAATGATGGACCAACAGCAGAGTTCTTCACACGCTGGAACGGCCACGCTGCCTTCCCAAGATGCTTTGCGTAACCATCAACAACACCTTGACGCTATTAATGGAAAATAGCAGTTATCCATCCAAGGCAGCGGATCAGGGTGCAACATTTACTGTTTATGGTTTTTGGGAGGATGGGAGATTTGATGTCCTTAGGGAGCATTGGAAAGGTTTAGATTGGTTTGTGCACCTTCCTGCACTGCTTGGGCACCGAGAGACAATTATTCCAGATTTTTTTTTACGGCAAAACCATAGCATGGCATACAGACACATTGTTGACTAGTGAGATGTTGCTTCTGTCAGTCCAAGATTCATGAGTCATAGGACTGCATAAAGCCTAAGGCAGACCTGGGCACAATAAGGCCTGCAGGCCAGAGTGTATGACTCATCGGGCCAGATCGGGCCCAAAGACATTATTTTAATGTCTATAAAATACTCATTAAATTTCTAACAGCCCTTTAAGGAATTGCTTTTCCTGCTGTTCAGTTATCCTAAATCAAATTACATGTATTCTGACTTACTGGCGCTAAAAGGCATTAGCCAAAAGATGTACACCTTTGATTGTTTTTGATCCCTTAGCAATTGTGACTCTTATGCAAAAGGAGGGCAGAGGGTTGTGACATTTTTAAGAGTTCTGATGAAATTAATATATCATTAAAGATATTTGTGTTAACCCATTCTTTACAACAAAATACATTTGATTGTTTTTTCAATTTCAATTCAATTTTTTACAGTGTGGCTGAGGGTATGAGTGTGATGAATTCATGTTTTGGGCAATAAGACTTTGAATGTCTAGCACCATTCCTAATACCTCAGATGCTCTGGAGGCATGCATTGAAGGTGACAAGACTGGAGCATTAAGGGTCATATCTGCTGTTATGAACTATAGGAGAACAGTATGGGTAGAAATCACACTTGCATGACCCCTTATCCTCTTACCCCATATTTCCTTCTACTGTCCCTTCTTAATGTCTTCCTTGAACGTCTTCCCAGGTGTCTCTTCTCCACTAGCAATCAACATCTCAGGAATAATTTCTAGAAGTGCGCAAAATGGTTTATTTTGATCCTGTCAGGCTTCGTGGAATGATGAGCGGAACTTCAGAGTAACAAAGGAATATTTATTACAATCCTTGCAGGAAAAAGTTTAACTTAAAGTGACCCACAGTTGAGGTCCAGAAGCTGACATAGCTTGTACACGAGACAATTACACACGAAGACCAGGGGAGCAGAGTGAACATGGTGTGTGCTCAACAAGACAACTGATGGGTGAGGGAATGATGAGATGGGTGGTGGAGTGTCGCCGCAGTACTCCCCCGTGAGGCGCGGTCCCAGCCGTGCAATGGCACCAGCCCCGGGGCCAACCAGGAGGGCGCGGAGCACGGTCGAGGGCGTGGAGTAGGGCGGGAGCCAAAGCGTCCCTCACCGGAACCCAGCTTTCCTCCTCCAGACTTCCCCGGCCAGTCCTGGCAATACGGCCGAAGGAACCTGCCCATTTCATGGTGCGCTAAGACCCACACCACCGGCGCCACTATGCAAGGAGCCGGCAGTATGGGAACATCCTCCACTGGCCTCTCCTTCCTATCATGCTGATGAGACATCTGCCCTGATGTCCTTACTACCTGGCTTGTAAGTAAGAGTGAAAACAAACTGAGTAAAGAACATGGGCCTCCTTGCCTAGCGAAGTGTCAGCCTCTTCGCTGCCTGCATGTACTCCATATTGCGATGCTCAGTCCAGACAAGGAAAGGGTGTTTGGTCCTCTCAAGCCAGTGCTTCCACACCGACATGGCCCCAACCACAGCAAACAGCTCGCGCCCGCCGTGCTCCGTGCCCTCTGGGACGGCCCAAGGGGGGAGTACTGTGACGACAGCTCCATCTGCTGCCTCTTCTCCCCCTGCAGTGGGCGAGCTTTGGCGTTTGATTCACCGGCCTTCTGACACCACCGCCCATCTCATCATTCCCTCACCCTACCAATTGTGTTGTTGAGCACACACCTGGTTCTCATTTGTGATAATCCTCTATAGTTTATATGTTCCCTCTGCTCCCTTGGTCTTCGAGTGTATTTGTCTCATGTAAGCGCTACGTCTACTTTGGACCACAACTGTGGGTCTCTTTAAGTTTACCCTTTGCCTGTGAGGATTGTAATAAATATTCCTTCGTTACTTCGCTGTTCCGCTCATCGTTCCACAAAGCCTGACAGATCCACTGTGCGCCTTGTGGAATCTCTTCTCTGCAGATCCAGGGCAGTCATTTTCCAAGTGGTGCACTTATTCTAAAGCTACAGTAAAATTTATAGTTGAATGAATATATGCATTGAATCATTACCCAGCAGGTTAATGTGGCAACGCACTGCATAACCAATTTCCAAAGCAGAACTTCTGCATACTAATTGCCTTCGGGCAATTCAATATTCAAATAGATTGTCAATCTCTATAAAACAGAAAATGTGTCCCTTGCATGACCACAATGCCAAAATAGAAATGAATTCATTTACTTCAGAAAACATCCTGAAAGGAGATGAAGGCTTATTTGAGAATGTATTGCCTAAAGTGAACATTTGTGAACGCTGTCTCACACGCCCATATCCATTAAAGGATCCATCAATCAAAGCAACCCGTGCTTTTTAAAACACATAAAAGAAAATAATTGTTTTTAGCCCAAAAGCTTTGAACTGAAGCGGCAGCTACGCAACGGCATTAAGATTTCATGATCATATAGCTTCCTCTCTTTTCCATTCAAACTCAATTTTATTTAACTTGAATGCCTACAGCCCAGGCCAGTAGAGTGCAATAACACAGTTGTACAAAAAAGTGTATAAAGTGCATGCAAATGCATCCAACAAGTTTCAATATTTGACCTATAATTTTAAGATGAAAAGTTTAATGTTCAACAAAATTTTGAAAACAGTTGTGTTACTATACATTTTTATTTTTTGTAAAATTTTGTATATGCAAAAATTAAACAGTCATTTCTGGACTCTTTAACCCAGGTTGCAATCCCAAATCCAGGACTGTCAGGAGCTCAGTAAAATGTTGGTAACATCACAGATAGATCTGTCTGTTCTATCGCTGCAACAAAATAAGCTGGGAAAATTTAGTTTGGCCATTTTGTCTTTAATTCTAACCAAATAATTTATTTAATTGACACATTGTATTTATCTGTGAATACAATGCCTCCCGGTAAAGCTGGCCCGGGACCCAGGGATTCAAAGAGGAGACTTCTGTCAAACAATCATGTTTCAGCACTGGTGTGTTTATCAATGCCTCTTGACCTACCATCTGAAGGGGATCTCATCTACATGTATACATCATCCTTTGTAAATCCAAATGGAATTCACAGCAAGTCTCCCTATCTAGAATAACACCTGGCCCTAATCTGAGTCTCAGCTGTGGCCTATCTGCACCTTATCTATCCTATTATTTATCCCTCCCAGAGTCAATCTGTTCTCCATTAGTCATGAACGCCTGAGACCCAGGAAGCATTGCCTGAACAGTGCAACATGTTTGTTAAGATCCAGGGATTTATCCAGGGAACATCTTTAAATCCCATTCCGGACTGCAATAGGCAAGCTGGGTGTTAACTCTCCTGTGAAGTAACCTGTTTTTATGCAAGTGTTTATCAAAGCTTTATCACCTTACCGGGATCTCATCCAGTGAGGAAGGATGAGTAATGAGGAGGATCTAAGGAGGAAATTAAAACAGAAAGGGCTTTGTAAAGTCCTTGTAAAACATAAACGCTGCTGACAACCAGTGAGAGGAAAGGGCAGATAGAGAATGAGAAGGCCAGGCATATGGTTGGGACACAATCCCAGGACAGAGAGTGGGACAGCATGCTGATGTGCAGAGGAACAGGGAGTGAACAAGGGCATGCAGACACACACGCAGTCCAATACACTTGTCGCTGAGAAGCCTGCTGAGGCCCTGTACTTTTGGATGTCGGTGATGCCAACTCCAAGTTTCACAGCACTAATCAACTCTCTGAGCTGTGGACGCAGAGCAAGCCGAAGGGAAACCAAGTGGCCTGGCGTGAGCGTTGCCTGTCATCGTGTGAGCGGACATTGAGCAGAAATGAAGGGCAAGGAGCCAAGTGTTATAAGAGAAGGACGTTACCGCTGCAATTACGGAGAACGAAATACGCCAAGGTGTCTTCTAGACTGCCGGATGGGTTCAGCGTGTTGAGACGGGACGCAGGGTTTGCCGGGGAAATGTGTGAAGCATAAACGTTTTGAGGTGCCGTTTTGCTGGTGACAGCTGGAGAGAGATAGGAACTGCACACATATGACCAAAGACTTTCGAGGATCATTATCCTGGTTTTCGATGATGCTGAATGTTCAGAATCACATTGATTTAATGGTCGACCGGAGCACTAATTATTCCACCAGTAAGGTATTTTGTTTGTTCCATTGGGTATTTAGACAATCGTATAACTTATACTCGTAGCCAGGTAGAGGTGTTCAGTTGTTGGGTAGTTGTTCCTCATTTACAAGTGGATCTGACCAGACAGCTGTTTCGGAAAACAAACAGAAAGATTTTAGGCAGTGGTTTGTGAGCTGGACAGCTTATGATGACGATTTTGTCAGTTCAAGCCTATGGAGTGTAGAAGAGTTGCAACGTGTGTTTTTTCAGTTACAAAATAGGCCTTCCTTCTTGATGCTTTTTATGTAAAGAAATCATGGCTATTTGGAGGGTGGGGCCGACAGAGTCATTTCTGGACAGAAAGCCTGGGTAACATGAGATAAGACGCTCCAGCCGTTATCAGTGTCTGACACTGATAACTATCAAAAGGTGTATGTGGTGTTGACCAAGCTTTATGGTAACACATTATAAAGGAAAATTTGATTTTTTTATTACTTAATGGATTTTTTTTTTACTCAGCTAGTAAAAGACCCTGAAGAAAATGTGTACATACAAGTGTGTTCATACACATCAATTATTTTGCATGTTTGATGACCAGGAGGTCAATAAATCCAGATTGCCTGTGTCCACAATCTTTAGACAGAATCCATATTAGCTGCACAGCCAAATGTACAAGGATGGCCAGGTGTTTTTTAGACAGGGATGCCCAGGTGGACAAGGACAGGGACAACCAGGTGGACAAGGACAGAGATACCCAGGGGGACAAGGACAGGGACAACCAGGTGGACAAGGACAGAGACGCCCAGGGGGACAAGGACAGGGACGACCAGGGGGACAAGGACAGAGACGCCCAGGGGGACAAGGACAGGGACAACCAGGTGGACAAGGACAGAGACGCCCAGGGGGACAAGGACAGAGACAACCAGGGGGACAAGGACAGGGACAACCAGGGGGACAAGGACAGGGACGACCAGGGGGACAAGGACAGGGACGACCAGGGGGACAAGGACAGGGACGACCAGGGGGACAAGGACAGGAACAACCTGGTGGGCTTGGGGCAATGACATGAGCAGCTGCCTTAATTCCCTGCCCATTTACAGCAGCATTCAGGGAAAGACACAAATGATCAACCATAAAGGGATGAGATGCTCTCAGGGGCATCTTGCTTTCCTTTAAACAATCTATATTTTTTTCTCTAAACAAGTGGATGAGCTGTCTTTCTCCACCTTTGTCAGTACTGCCGGTCGTATCGTCAGCTAAGTCAGCCTTAGCCCAAACTGCTCCTTGGTATGGGTGGGACACACAACCCCTACGGTCTGATTGTTAATTTGAAATTTAAACCTAGTCTGATCGAAAGTAAAATGGCTAAAGCTTGTTTCTGAGTAACAATACCACATGATGGATGACATCTGAAGTTTAATTTGATCACATGCTTTTTCCAAAGCTTGTTCTAAAATGCAGGCTTCCACGCTTGTTGGAAGCCTGAGAACATAGTTTCAAACACTGGTCACCTTATTTAGTCATTTAGTTTAAACTTGTTGATGATTATGAGTCACAGGGGTCAGTAGTCAACGACTGGGTACTCATGATTTCTTCTTGGGCTGAGATTTATTCTGCTCTTTGAATCATGTATTTGAAGTCTGCTAGATCTCTCCTGACTGTACCCAGTGCAAAAAATGACTAGCACAACAAAACAGGGAACATTACCTCAGTACATTCATCAAACTGGTTGTTTTGAATTACTTCAACAAGAAATATCTGTGACTGAATTCATGATACAAAATTCTCGCTCTGATTTTGTAATATTTTTTAATCTCATGTTTAGCAGTAAAAACAGCGATTTTCTGGATGGTAGAATTTGTGTGAATATTTGGTGGCTGTACTGTTACCATGATAATTTGCATGACTAATTCAAATATCTGCAAACAGACACTGGTGGGCAATCAATTCTACACTCAATGCATCCTCAACAGGCTCCTACAGTATAAAGATTTGGTCATTGCCATCTGTGAAAATAAATTTAATGTCATGATTATAAGGGCGGAGTTGTTTTCTAGTACATATTTGCCTACTTTAGAAATGTAATCTTCTTTAAACACCTCATGTAAACAATAATTAGCCCCTGTTCATTTTGATCACCCAATATGTCTGCAGCGTCTGCAAAATGTAGATAACAAAACCAACAACATGTGTGAGTCTGGTGCAATCAATGAGTGTCATGGCATTAGGAGTGTCTGTCTCCTATACTGCTTCCAGAAGCTCAGGAAATAGCAGTAGCCATTTATTAAGATATATCTTGTTTGTGATTTCTCTCACAGAGCCAGCCCTTTTGGACTGAGAAGTACCTAGACCAACAGAACTACCTGACAAACCCAGGATTATCTCCTAGGGCTGTTTTTTTTTAACCACAGATCATGGCCGCTGCTGACATTCAAGTTCAAGCAACTATAAACGCAGTGGGAGAACTCATTTGTGAACTCCTTAACATTAATTCACATCGGTATTAAGAATGAACCAATACGTTCTTGGCCAGTGTTATGCAATATATATACCTGTGTACGCTGTTATAAAATACATCATATGTTGCTTCTTTTTTGCAATTTCTACAAATGCAGATTCAGTGGGTCCTTTTTAACTAAACGCTATCACTGCAATGATAACAACTAGAAAATATTCTAAACAGTTACTCATTCACTTTCTGTAATCAATCATATTTTTCCTATATCAATTACTTCACCAATCCTCTTAACCAATAGGACTTACAATAGGACCCCAACCCTACACGAAAGGAATATGAAATATTGGTGCTAGGCTAATAAAGCCAATCAACACTGCAACATTTGCTTCTGAAAGAGAAATGCGTTTTCTTTTATGTTTGGATGCATTTTGCCTGTGTCATGTAGGTAATCTACTGCTGAAACAGGTTCTGCATTATAAGCCTTCACCTCAGCCTACTTACCAGCCTACTTAAGCAGCAGCAGAAAAACCTTCACCACCACCACACGCTTCTCTGCTTCCTCACAGTCCAGCCAGTTCCTCTTTTCATCTATATGCTACACAGCAATAAACAATATCTCTGTTGCATGGAGCAGATAAGTAGTTCTGTGCCATTGGTGCCAACGCTGAGAAACAGCCTTAATTAGTGCGCTCTCGTGCCTGGGGATGGACTTCTGCATCGTCCTCGGCTGGTCTAGTTTGCTCACCTCCAGACTCTCACGGAAGGTGGTAGTGCCCAGTCTGTGTCCTGAAATGCTCCTTTCTGCTACTGTTGTTATTATCACTGGTGCTTCCAGCAAAATAACGATTCTTATATCCTTGATCCAGTAGGGTTGTGGTAGAGTTAAGGGGGTCACTTTACACAACTTGCTAAACTTTTATTCAAAGCTTCTAACAGCTAACTTTTGGCTTGCTTGTTATTTATTGCTGTGAGTGTTGATTTCTGCTCCAGCAAACTTTATCTTTGGCTTGGAATTTTTCAAGTGACCTACTATTAACCTGCATATTACCACCACATCTGAGATTCTCCACAGCATGCTGTATATCTTTGAGCTCACCACAATTCTAAGAAAGTGTGCGCCATGAAAACAAGGCTGCTCTCATTGCAAACTATCCCAACTGCATTAATGTCAGCAATACACTCATTCCTGACCAAAATATCCTGGGCTACAGGCCTGAAAACCAGGGTCTGCTGACTGTCCCGTTGATTCTAACTTGAATGTGGAACTTAACTTGACTTGTGTCTTCCCCTGTCACATCCACGTAAAGGTTAGCACATCTACTAAAACCAACAGCCGAAACAACTTTCCCTACAATTTTGCCTCTGTCACAGCTGTGTCTTCTGTTCTGCCTGTATCTGTGTCCTGCCTCTATTAGATGTTACAGATAAGTGAAATGCAGGTGTCAATACATGCTGTCAGTGAAAACTATCCCCTTAACTGACAGCATGTACTATATCAATAAACAATGTTGTACAATGCCAGACGAAAGGTTGGGAATATATGCACTCATCTGTGTAAGTTGCTGATGGAGAAGTGCATCGGGAAAATTACTAAAATGTAAATGCAGTGAGGACTGGCACGCCCAGTAAATACTCATTACTCAAGGTGCCTCCATCTCTCTGGCTGGAACGCAATGAAAGTAACCTAACACCGCCAACAGCTCTTACGTGCCACAATGGATAATCACAGTAGGCGTCTCAGTGCTTTACAGTTAGGTTCCTGACACAGCATTCATGATAAGCGTGGGTGTTGTTTTGCGTTTTTAAGTAGGCGTTCCACGCAAAATAATTGTAAAATAATAATGGCATTCTGTGTTTCTCTCGCATGGCCTTGCAGAGCTAAAATGGAGGGATGAACTCATTGTTTCCCATTGCAGACTACTTTGGGTATGTTGTATCACACACTCCCTTCAGCATCTGTACCATTTCTCTCTGATGGTTTAATGGACGAATCCAAAACATGATTTGGGAGTAGTTGAAGTGATGCAGATTAAAGCTAGCCTCAGCAAAACGACATCAGTATAAACAATAGAGCAAGTTCCAACTTTCCAATTAAAATAATTTCTGATCCTACTGTGGGCGGGCAGTGCAATTGTTTGAGGATGTAAAAGGAATGCTGATTATGCCTTTTCTCAAACAAAAATGCAACAGAGAGTAAGGCCCTAATTTTCCACTTCTAATCACACATTTTCAGTGCTCAAAGTCCTCATACCATCAGACCATTAGAAAAAGAAAAGATACAGCATTGGATTTAAAGTGTTGGATTATGGAATACATAACCATTACCCTTGGAATACATAACCATTCCTCTTGGAATACATAACCATTACCCTTTCAAGTTAATCAGTGATTGAAACATTTAAAGATTTAATAACAAACGCAGTGTTCTTTGTGCATTGTGTTAAATTGATTCCAAAGGGAAAACGGGTTCCTCCAGCTCATTCTGGTTGTACAAGAAAGCTCATGGTGACAAGTCCCAGTTAATATAAATCATTCTGTATGGGTTCAGCTTCGACAAATAGACAGAGTGGGGCAAGGAAGAGCAACAAGCTAGATTCAAACCCATGCAACAACAGTACGTGCACCACTGTCAATGACTTAGACCATTTGACCAGCTCAAGCCACATCAGGATAACGGGTCAATCATTCAAACTGTTTCATGCCTTGTTGTAGCCTATTGTGTGAAGGATCAAACAATGACACAGTACTGTTCTTTTATACAAGTATAGAAAAGCCACCCAGGTAGGAATGCTATTGTAATGTACAGCAATGCTGGGAACCCATCTAGCTTGCTTAGTAAGACAAAAATGTATTCCCTCCCCAAGTTACTTTTCACAAATGAAGCGCCCTCCATATGTACAGTGGTCTGCAAAAGTTTGGGCAACCTTGTTAATTTCCATGATTTTCCTTCATAAATCGTTGGTCCTTAGGATGAAAAAAATCTGTTAAATATATCATATAGGAGACAAACACAGTGATATTTGAGAAGTGAAACGAAGTTTATACCATTTACAGGAAGTGTGCAATAATTGTTCGAACAAAATTAGGCATGTGC
>JACXGJ010003559.1:0-33433 GCA_016801105.1 Esox niger
GTGTGTGTGTGTGTGTGTGTGTGTGTGTGTGTGTGTGTGTGTGTGTGTGTGTGTGTGTGTGTGTGTGTGTGTGTGTGTGTGGCGGCCTGTCTCTTGCAACAGATCCTAATCTGTTCTCAGGAGAACTGAAAATCGACAAGCCTTATTTTTAAGACATCGGTGAAAATCCATTCTCTTTCCATAGTTATTTTTGTCACACCACTTGTCCAACCAAGAAGTCACATTGGTCGACGTATAGGAAGGCCTGTTCACTCACCTGAGGACCTGAGTTCGATTCCCCTGGTGATGCTGGCCCATTTGCAATGCCCATGTGGCTTTTCGGACATTCTTCAGCTGGCAGCACAGTAAAGGCTCCAGTCTAGACTGACGTGGTCCGGTTAGTGCCTGATCGAGCACTTCAGAACCCTGTACCAACTGTGGGTCAACGGCTTCCTTCTATTCCAGAGTCGTTTCTCCGATACAGGCAGATTTGTAGTATCATTATTGTGAGAGACGACATTGCTGTTGTGCATTGAGACACTGTATGCAAATAACACCAGATATTTTTCTGTTCTTAATCCATTGCCTCCCCCAGCCTATGTGCATCTGAGGGGCTTGGCGGATCCCCCTCAGGAAAGCCTCAAAACCTCGGGTGTGTCCCAATCGGCATCCCGTTCCTTATATAGTGCACAGCTTTTAACCAGGGCCCACAATGCCCTGCAATGAAAACGTTTGACCACAAAACGCTAGCTATGTAGCCTCCTGCGGACGTGTTCGCTCTGTCCTGTGTGAGATTGGCGGAGCAATCGCACGCAGCCTCATTAGAGTGGGCCAACACACTGAGGGCCTGCGACTCTGGCAGGCGAACTGAAAGGGTTGCCTTTTTATGAACACGCGATGGCATTTAGCCCAGCTTGATTATGTTCTTTAATACGTTCAAGAAAATCTCTTGTTCAAAGTGGTGGTTTCCCCACCACATTTATGTCATTGATTTCGAGAAATGTCTTTGTCTCTCTGTCTGCGCTTACATTTCCATTCCATTTTGTATTATTAAAATAATTGTCCACAAAAACAAGGCTCACCTTATTTATTACTTATGGCTTTTTACAGTTATTATGTTTGCAGTTATTATTTTTGCCCGTAATTGTTAGGAAGGGGGGGTGAACGAGGGAACCAACTACTTTTCCGCGAAGTGTTTCAAGAATTTACATCAATCTGTCCACGATGGGCTTAACTCTACTGCTTTGTGTGGTGACAGCTGACATGCACGTTACGTGTTAATGTGTGGGCGCCCTGCATGCCCATGTGTTTCTAGAAGTGTTTGTCAGGTATCACCTACCTTCTCCCCAGGTGTGGGGGCTGCCACCTCGGGGAAGCTGACCTTCATGGTGGGGGGGGTAGAGGAGGAGTTCACCGCGGCCCAGGAGCTCCTCTCCTGTATGGGAGCCAACGTGGTGTACTGTGGAGCGGTCGGCACTGGACAGGTAGGCCTGGGCCCCTGGCGTGGCGCACTTGTGTGCCAGGGTCCCGGAATGCGACTTGGTTTGTGAACACGGGCCCGCACAGAATTACGTGTGTTGCATGGAGTTGGAACGTGATGAGCACTCTTCCTCTTACAGGCAGCCAAAATCTGCAACAACATGCTGCTTGCGATCGGAATGATCGGGACTTCTGAGACCATGAACCTTGGCATCAGGTTAGTGTCACCAATACAATTCAAATGATTCATTGTAGGCTTGTAGAACTGACCCTTTTGAAGGTCGTACCGATCAATAGTCAAACTATACATAATAACTGGACAGTGATAGCCCCTCCCCCCATACCCTAACTGGAATAGTTATGGCTACAGCATGCATGTAAATTTGAAAACAAACAAATATGTCCGTCTGGGGCGCTGACAGACTAGGTCTCGACCCGAAGCTGCTGGCTAAGATCCTAAACATGAGTTCGGGACGCTGCTGGTCCAGTGACACCTATAACCCCGTCCCCGGAGTCATGGAGGGGGTCCCTTCCGGAAACAACTACCAGGGAGGCTTTGGCACCCAACTAATGGCCAAGGTGATCTGTCTTTCTCCCTCTTTCTATTGTATCCAGAGAACAGTGGTCTCTGCTAATTAGGAGTTAATATGGACAGTGTTTAGCCCACTGTTTATCGCAGTGTGTTCCATTCCCAGGACCTGGGGCTGGCTCAGGCCACAGCCACCAACACGAAGACCCCGGTCCCACTGGGTTCCCTTGCCCATCAGATCTACCGCATGATGTGTGCCCGGGGCTACGCCGGCAAAGACTTCTCCTCGGTCTTTATGTTCCTTCGGGAGGATGAGAAGGAGGAGGGCCAATAGACAGGGGACACCACCCCCTTTGCCTTGTTCCAGCCGGACCAGGGACTGTTCCACAAAGGACTACCATGTAGTTATACTCTTAGAAATGACAGCTCCAGAGGGGTTCATTGGTTGTCCCCATGTAAAACTCCTTATTGTTTCCCGGTATGAACTTTTTTAGGTTCTAGTTAGAGCCCTTTACAATTTAGAAGGGTTCTATCTGGGACCAAAAAAAGGAGAAACCTGAATTACCGTTCTAGGTGGCACTTTTTGTTATTCACCTAGGAGCAGTCAAGGAGTGAGTATATTTGGTCTAGACCGTGCGGCAAGAAGTACACGAGCAGAGCAATGTACTGAACCTTGAAGCGTGTGTGTGTGTGTGTGTGTGTGTGTGTGTGTGTGTGTGTGTGTGTGTGTGTGTGTGTGTGTGTGTGTGTTCCTGCCATAGGTAAAAGCAGCACTCTTTTCATGTTGTCAATCTGGACTGGAAGGCTTGACTTTCAGGTGTGATTAGGGTTTTGAAAGTCACCATCATTCAATAGGCTGACTATCCATAACAACTATCCCCATGATGATGTACAGCACACGTTGTTATGGAAACCCAGGCTCTGTAAAGGGAATTGCCCGTTAGCAAGTACACTCACCTGTCAACAACCAACCACTTAGCCTTCAAACACTCTGGGTTTAGTCACCACTCACATCACTTCAACTTCACATTCATGGATTATGGTCTTTCAATTGTTTTTGTGGCTGTTTCTTGTGGGATTTATTTTTGGTTAACACTAGACTGAGGATGAGAATTTTCTTGTCATTTGTGTATGTTGAAATGCATTTTAAATGTTAAATAATAAAGTTGAAAGATTGTGGGTGTGTTGTATACATTCAGTGAATTATAAATGATTAAGGGATAATTTGGTTGCTATTCGACCTGCTTGTTTTGCTAGTGGTCTGACAACAGGGTTTTTCGAGCTGTTCTCATACAGGAAGTTTGGCTGCTACAATGAAACATTTGAATTGCTTCTGATCATGCAAGTGGAACTAGACCATGTCCACAGAGATGGCCAGAAACCACAGGAAGCTCGGTAGCACTGGGTGAATGTAGTTATTGTACATTTTAAACTGGGCGGTTCAAAACCTAAATGCTGATTGGATAATAGCCAGTGTGTATATGTGGCATACCATACAAGTTGTATACCATGTGTATGACATCACAGCCCTTATTACTGCTCTGATTGCATTTGATACCAGTTTATTATTGCAATAAGGCATCTTGGGGGTTTGTGTTATTAGTATATTGCCTATATAGCAGAACTGGGTCCAAGTACTGCGATAATGTCATCGCTATGAACACCAAGCATTGGTCTGTGGCTTGTAGACCAGATTCCGCTATGCCTTATTGCTTAAGTATGTAAAGTAATTCTGTGAAGTGATGGTCCTTTTGACACCTAAGGGCTATAACTCCCTGGAGATGAAGGCCTTGATTCATTGACCTCAAAAATGTGGGATACGCTAGAACTTAAATGATTGGGGTGTTTTTGGGTGAGATAAGGTCATCCAGAATTCAAGGATGTTTCTGAAAGGAAAAAAACAAACATGGATTATTTTTCCCTCCTTTTCTTTCTCTCTGGCGACAGGGGAGCGGCATGTTTCTGATCTGGTTTGCCAAGAGAGCCACCGAGAGGCCAGGATGCCATAGGTCACACGATCACAAGACAAGACCATAAAAAGTCCATTAAGTGCTGGAGACTTAAGTGCTTTGTTGTTATCTACTTGGCAGGTATTACAAACAGAGCACCACTTTGGTCCTATAGATCGTAGGAACCAAAGCAGAGCAACCACTCCGTATTAGTGAAAGGTCCCCCTGGGTGTGTCTGGGTTTGCTAGAGCACAGGACAAAGCAGTTCTCCCAAATGGAACCCTAGTCCCTACTTCCCAGGGTCCTTGGTTTGAAAGGAGTGCACATATTGGGAGATGTGAGCCATTCCTGACAAAGTGTCACAAGCAGATACTAATGCACCCTTTCTCCATAGACCTACAGCATGTTAGCTGCATAGTCTGGCGGTCATTTCCGCCATTGAGTCCACGTGAGAAACTAAAGCAGTGGTCTCTAATCCCAATGACGTATTGAATTTGATGCGATATGGTTTGTAAATTTCTACAGCAATCCGTAAAACTCTGTAGTCACCTTGCGTGACTGTGTAGAAGTGCTGAGCCCGTTTCAAATCATTTCATCAAGCACAGGTGTCGGGACTAACTGCTGCATGGGGTGCATTTAATTATTCACAGAAAGTGAGCCTCGATCTTCTATCGCTGCAAGTGCTGTGTCGTTAGAGATAATGGAATTTAAAAGGTGTGATCTTGAAAGAAAGTAATGGTTGACCTATGGCCAGCATGCCCTCTTCCTCTGCAGGTTATTGGCTACTGACCGACAGCCAACTGCAGGTAGTGACCGTAAGCAAGTGAGTAACTCTTTCTGGTGCGTGCTGGTGCATTTATGTCCAGATTCTGTTTTCATAACAAGCTCGTTAAGGCAAATAACATTTAGCTCATCTAATTTTGCACATTAATGTAGTAGTACAAAGATTATAAGATGTAACTTTTAACAGTAACTGAAAATCGAACTTTTAAAATTCGCATGTTAATTTGGTTGTTAACTCATTGGCATGTTCTTGTATTTTTTTTAAAGCGTACATTGGAAGAAAAACCCCAACCCAAAATGTTCTCAACATTTTAAAAATGGTGAGCTGCCGTGTGATCAAGCTACTCCATTTTTTTAAATGAACCGTACATACGTTTGTTATTGAGGTACACCCAGAACATTCCTAAACAGAAACACATTTTATTTTACTAATTAATAAGGTTTTACTTTTTCTCTTGCTGCTTCGGTTATTTTTGACTTAGAGGTTGTTGCACTCTCCGTGGTATTTTTATTTAAAGTATTTTGATTTCATATAATACTTAACAATACCCGCGGCTTTAAATCTGCGTGGCGGATTGATTGACTGACTGGCCGGATCTAAATCGAACTGACTGACATACTGGCAAATATTTCGTTAAAAGGAATTATTTAAACAATTTGTTTATGGTCTATAAACCAATTTACCACATGGTGATGTTAACGTGGAAAGCTGAATCCACAGTAAACATGCTGAATATAAACTCCTGTGTGGATTGTATTTTTACTAACCAATATCAAGAAATAATAGTGATCACATTTTTGCAATGTGATAGAAAACACAGGCCTATGTGATTTAGAAACACAGGGAAACCTAATTCCATCAAATAGGCCTCAAATAGGCATAAATAGGTGATGGAAATGAATTCCCATACTATTCCCTCACTAAAACCAGAGGCCTATCTTATTTCATGGACGTATTTACTATATATGCAGGTGATGTAGCTATCAGATATGATAATGTAATCTTACATTAGTAAATGTCTTTATTTTAAGAATGTTCAATACATTACAATACATGTGGATGAAAACTGAATGTGCTTTCTTTATAAACAAGTATTTCTTAATATTGTCATTCAGACGAAATAATCGTTTTATTCGTGCAGCAAACGTAAACCTACAGGACATTTTATCCGCTGATTACCAATAAACGTACTGTCGTTGAAAACGCTCTTGTAACATATGCTTCTTCTATAAATAATTTCATTACTTTATAGGAAGCCTATTGATATTACAGGGTTGAATTGGGATTTTATGTTATAGGCCTAATTTGTTTGCCAATGTTGTACAGTAGGCCTATATGGTATTTCTGGTTGCCTGACGGTCACAATCAGATAATGTTAGCTATAGTCCTATTCTAATATTGGAACGTCAGATTGATGTAGCCTAATTATGAGCGAAGTCGTTAATGGGTAAAAAAAACTCGTTTTGGCCACAGACCCTTTAAACATTCGCTAAAATAATTGTAATCAAATCCGTTCTAACTTTTCATTCAGCTCAAATTCAAACACGTTTATTAGTTCCGGCTGGAGATAAAAATGCACATTATTCCCGAAGCCTAAATCAAGATGTGTGTATGCTCATCACAGTCCGGACTAAACTAATAGTTACATTCTCCTAAGCTTTGTAAACTTCTTAAATATAGCCTACCATCAGTTTAGGAAACAAAATGATATTTTACATGCATTAGAATTTTTTTTATGTATTCGGAATTGTATATCGATTAACCTATAGCCTACTGCTCAAAATATATTTTTAGTTTTTACAGTAGGCTAATATATTGCTCATTTACCATCATGTCAAACAATGTTGAAACGATGGTACAACGAAAAGTACACATATAAACTTCCTAATTGTTGATTTTGTCCGGTTTGAATGGTTTTGTTTGTAAAAATATGCCTAAGAATGAACGCCGGCCAGAGACCGCAGGTTTCAGTGAATTTGGTCTAATGAGTTACTTCCTTTTGATATTAATCTTGTAAAGGCCTTAACGAAAAGTCTAAACTCACACAACTACAGGCCCAGTTGCTTCTACTGCGGCTTTGCCCGCGTTCACACTTCAGCCGTTTATAATAGTGCAATAAAAATAAACTGTATGCAAATGCCTCTCGTGCACATGTCGATTTGCTCACAAGGCCTATCCATCTCCACAGTCTCCCAGAAAACCTGTGTTTTACTGCATAATTCAAGGCCCACTGCCAATAAGTGACTATGGCACCACCATGTATCTTCATTTATAAGCCTGAGTGTGTGCATCATGACACGCAAGGTCTGGCTGTAGGTAAGCTATAGATCCTCTGTTTCTCACCCTCCCACTGCATTGGAGATTTAGCCACGTTCGACTGGTATGGCATTGCGTGATTGCTCTTTGTAGGGCCTACCACACACTTACTCATTGTAGGTCCACGGTTTGTGTCTATACTCTGCGCATTTCAATGTCTTCAAGTCGCAAACATTAGAAAATATATATACAGCGACCATATTTGGCATGACTGCCGACACGTATTCATCAACATTGTAGTTATGCAGGTCTTTCAACTCCAAACGGACTAACTTTATCGACCGAATAGCTGGGATGCAAACGTGTCTGGGGCCTCCATGTTCAACATCCACCAAAATACTTTTCTAAAATATGTATATTGTACATTCAATTATTCTAAGACTATATATCTACTGACCTAAATGTAAATCTTCTGTTAATGCTTCCAACACTGTTGATCAATTATTCCAAGCCACTTACTATTGGCTTGTTGAAGAAATACTATATTTCGTTATACTATTTCAAAATCAGTAACGATTAAACATGTAGCTTTTTTAATAGTTTCAATTAAAGGTAAAAACTAGCTCCGTGATTCATTGCAATTCGACCTAATTTCGAATGTATATTTGTGCATAGGTCAAATGCAAATTCAGAGATTATTTTTTTTTTTTACTATAGATTTTTTTTAACTTAGTCAGTGATTTAAATACAACGTATTTAATTAATTGGTTTCGCTGTTGCAGGTTTAAGATGAGCGATTCCCTTAGGCTTCCACATGAACAGAATATTCTGTAAATGCAAAGAAAATTTGACCCAGTTTAACATCGCTTGAAAACTGCTATGCTCTATTTCCTGCTCTAAAAAAGAATCTGGATAGATTATGCTTAGTTTCTATGCAAAGATTATATAACTTTTAGTGGAAAAGCCACTTCAGTTACTACGACAACCTGTTGGATGCCCTTAGATGTTCGGGTTCATCTTATTGCAATTACATAATTCCCACACTACTCTACCAGAAGCGCACATGTACAAATAACATATTTTCACCAAGTCACTAAGAAATGCTATGGCGATTTAATAACCGCATTAAACATCGACAAAGCTCACGCAAAGCTTATTTTTGTAACTAGGTTTGGATTGTTTTCTCACCTCTCCTGAAGGAATCCATGCCAGGCGGCTGGTGATTGAATGACAACAACCTCTCTGGCTAGACAGCTTGCAACTAACTTTAAACTTGACCTTGTCCTTGGTCTCTGTTACAAACCCATATGTAAAAAGCGCTTACGTTCACGTGTTGCGAAAGTGGGCTGCTTTCTGTGGGTTGGTTATTCTGGAAGAGATAGCATAGCAAATGTTTGATGGCGCATTAAAGTATCGCCGTGACATGCACGGTTTTTACTTTTTCACACTGCAAATTCATGTTCCCTTTACAGTTTAAATGATTGATATTTCTCCAACAAAGCAATGTATTTCTTGCTTAAGTATTAACCCAAGAGCAAATGAAGTCTACTTCATGTTACCTACAGCTAAAAATTCGGTTGAAACACATCGAGTACAAATATGTATAGATTGGCGTATTTTCCTAAGATCCCTGCTCACTGAAAATATAACCATTGGATAGAACTGAAAAAGATTATTCAAATCCAAATTGTATGAATTCCTACACACGTGAACCGTAAAAACGAGCATACAGAAAATTATAGAAAATATATTAAAAATATATATATATATTGAATATGTAAATAAATTGATTTAAAAATAAAAGCCATTTAATAAATTTCGTACAGACTAACTTGCGTTCGTCGGTTCTGTTAATGCATTGAAATGTGTCTAGTCTTAAACCGAACATAAATCTGCATCCTCCCCATGCCGCTTCAGCTGTTATCTTTCTATTATTTTGACAAACAAGATTTAACCTGTCAGTCACCATTCATGGGATGTTTCCTCCGCAAAATGCTAGGCTATAGGCTAAACCAAGAATGACATCAAAGACATTCAAATAGATTAACGTCTCACAACTCTATAGGAATATGGGCCAATAAGTGGTTATGGTTGATGTATTATATTCTTCACAACTCTTGTATTGTTTAAAGTATACATTCTGTAATATTGAGCGTGTTCTGCATTATCTGAAGCTTCGTCTAGACGTGTCTCACCTCTTTTGCATATCACGTGGCAGGCTTGGGCCAATAACCTTGCGATCTTTACGTACACAGGAACGTGAGTATGGGTTAACTCTCCCAGATTCCGTATCTCTTTTTTCAGTCGTGTGGATTTTTTAAAAAGAGCTGGTTGTCTCGATGTAGGGCATGCTATGACAGCGTCATTACTTCTCCATTCGCGCTGGATTGACCCGGTCATGTTCCTCTACGATAACGGTTTGGATGAGATAAACAAAAACATGGAGGGGTTCGCCGGAGGCAATTTTGCTGCAAATCAGTGCAGAAATTTGCTGGCGCATCCGACGTCCCTGGCTCCCACCACTACTTACACGTCGAGTGAGGTGCCTGTATCCGGCATGGGCGAAGCTGTCAAACAATGCAGCCCCTGTTCCGCTGCTCAAAGTTCGTCCAACGCGTCCTTGCCTTATGGATATTTTGGCAGCAGCTACTACCCGTGTAGGATGTCACATAGCAGCGTCAAGTCCTGCGCGCAGCCCTCTTCTGCCTATGGGGACAAATACATGGACACATCCGTCTCTGGAGAGGAGTTCCCAGGGTCCAGGGCGAAGGAATTCGCTTTCTACCAAGGCTATTCCTCCAGTCCTTATCACCAACCTGTCCCAAGCTATCTGGACGTCCCGGTGGTACCCACCCTCAGCGGGCCTACCGAGGCCAGGCATGAACCTCTTCTACCGGTGGAGCCTTATCAGCCATGGGCTATAACCAACGGATGGAATGGTCAGGTTTATTGCGCTAAGGACCAGGCACAGTCAAACCTATGGAAATCGTCTATACAAGGTATGGTCTAGCTATAGGCTGTTCGTTCAGAAGTGTTTTCCAACGATTGTTGTATTTGGATATTATAAACGACGTTAGTCGTTTAATCAATAGTAGAAACGTCATGTTCAGGCTGCGTTGTTATACCAGAGGTAATTTGCATATTAATAATTAATTTGAAAAAAAACACATTAGCCATCTTCTAGTTACCATAATATGTCAAAGATTATCCGAGACCAATGGACAATTGTTATTGTACACGTTATAAATTATTCCGACAGATATTGATTAATTCAGAACATTTATGCTTTTCACACAGACTCGGTATCTGGGGGAGATGGTAGCTCTATTCGACGTGGGAGGAAGAAGCGCGTGCCATACACCAAGGTACAGCTGAAAGAACTGGAGAGGGAGTATGCTACCAATAAATTTATCACAAAGGACAAGCGACGAAGGATATCTGCTCAGTCAAACCTGACAGAGCGACAAGTGACTATCTGGTTTCAGAACAGGCGAGTAAAAGAGAAGAAGGTCGTCAACAAATTCAAGAGTCCAAGTTAGTTGTACACGGAACTACTGACAAAATGATCAGACAAGAGACTTGAAGGTTGTTGTTCTATGAACATGAACTTTATTATAATTTATTACACTATATAAGCCGTCTCCTCTCCTGCCACGGGTTAAGGTTCTCTGCTTCTGGAGGCCCACTTGGCTTTTTTCTCTCGTAATTAATTGAAAACATTCGATGTCCTGTGTTTGAAGGAAAGGGGAAATGACTTCCCCCTTGCTGATATATGTTGTGTCTTACTCTAGTCGACGGGCATGGTCGTAATTATAATCTTCTACAATCTGTTCCCAATACGATACATAGCCTAACTCCTAGTCATAAACTAAATGAAATCTCCACTCAGAAGAGTAAAGCCTCATGATGGAAACGTGCAAATGGGCGAATTTCATTTCTACTTGATCAGAGTATAATCAATTAGGCTAGTTAAAAATGTGACATAATTTAAAGGGGTGTTTGGTGTAATTAATCCAATTGGAATATATTTCCTTAATTGGTGAATGTTTAAACTGACTTCACAGCGAAAAGGCACAAACCGCAACTGTTGTGGAATTTTGACATGACAGAACACAAAATGGTGTTGCTGTTCATTTATTGGTTTACATTAACATTGTTCAACTTTTTTGTTTAGGACACTTAATTGTGTTTAGGACACTTCTGTCCCCAGACTGAGAATTCTCATTTTAAAACAGTTCAAGTTCTGATTTTAAAACAGTTCAATTATCTTTACAGACATTCGTTTCAAGATGTTGTATTTAGATTTCTATTTTACATTTCTATTTAATGTAAAAGTTTACATCAAATCTGGATGCAATTAATAAACAGTTACATTTGAATTTCCCTTGTTTTTGACTGCAATCATATAGCCAATCAAGATTTCCTGAATAAAAGTTTAAGCTTAATTACAAACGTATTTAATTTCATATATTTATTCCGTTTTTAGCAATGAGAAATGTTTTTAACAATGTATTTGGGATAGGCTTTATTTTTTTATTGTGTAGTTTCTTGAATTTGGTACGAAACTAAGACATCTTAGATCTAGATCAACGCCATTAAAATAGTTGGTAAAGGAGTAAAACACACATACTTCAAATTTTCTTGATAGTAATTTAATGTGAGGTTATGTAACTACACGCTTTTACTATATACTACGGTCGATAGTCCACACATACGTCTTCACATTGTACTGTCAAAAAGGATCGGCACAACCTACTCATCCAAACATCTTCACCCTACTCCGTTACAAAGTTAAAGGGGCAATATGGGGTTGCAATATATATTTTTGACATTCATTGTTGAAGAAAACAATCTTTGTTGAAGAAAGCACGTTCATGAACGAACCCAAAACAAACACTCTACAGCCTTAAAATATGTTTGCATATTAAGATCATGGATGGTCAGTTTGTATTTCAGAGTGGTTACATTTCTACAAACCCACCAATCAGTTAAAAAAAAAATCACACACAAAGTATTGGGCAGTTTTTATTGTTTCAGCTGCAGCTTTTCGCTAGAATTAACATTTATATAAAATGTTTTAACTTAACAACATTTAATAGACATGGAATTGTTTTCATATTTCTTCAACCCCAGAGTTAATACTTGGTAGAAGCTACTTTATGCAGCCAAAAAACATTTAATAGACATGGAATTGTTTTCATATTTCTTCAACCCCAGAGTTAATACTTGGTAGAAGCTACTTTATGCAGCCACAACAAGGATGTAATAACCGTACTTAAATATGCACAAAATACCCATTGGGAACACATTCTGGGATCTTCCGCATTACAACTTGTGTTACTGTGCCTCTGAAAAAAATACTATATCACGATGTTGAATGTACGTCGATCAATCGCTATGTTTGTACAGTAGTCTTTACTTGACAGCGTTTGTTAATTGAATAGATTATTATGGCAAAATTTTAATTATTTGTACTTTATACAGACTGCTAAAATGCAGAGAGCACAAAGTTTTTCGTCTGTTTGGAAAATCACTCAGGATCACATTATATATTACAGGAGCTTTTCAAAAAAGTTTGATAAAACATTCAAACCAAAAATTCAGAGTTTTATTTTTCAGCAGGAGAAATACGTGCTGTTTTGATAATAAATGCCAATGCAGACAAAAAATAGCAGTGTAGTCGTGTCTTGTTAACCACATAAATTTGCTTGAGAAATCATTGTCACTTTTAATATTGTTGTTAGTCAATGAACTCGAAGCAAAAACTATTGTGTGACCCAATTGAGAAAAGCAATGCTCGTTCCTCTAAGACTGGTGCAAAGTTAGTATAATCTTATTCAAAAGGATGTGTTTCCATCTTAGTATTAACTATATGTTGTGAAGACGTGTACACAACTCTTAAATGTATAAAGAGCTCATGCGTTGTAAAGAGCAAGGCTTCCTTGATCAGGAGATGGCAATGTTGCCATCTGGTGCCGGATCTGCGTTATTGCATCTGGTGTGTGTTTCAGGTGTAACCCGCGAGAAGAGGTTCTTGTCGTAGTACCCGCATCCTCTCTCTGCGTCTCTTTCTGAAAAGTCATTGGAGGAAAAGATCAGAAGAGCGGAGCTCCTGGCTTTCTCATCCAATAGGTTTGCAAAGGATACGAGGAGAGAGAGAGCGAGAATGCGAGGAGAAGTCTGCCTTATTCTACAGTAGTCCCTGCCTTAATTCGTCTGTTTACTTATATTGGATAACTATGACAGATTTACTTGTAGAAACATAATGTGCTTGCTTTCAGCGTAAGCTATAAGGTATTTTCCAGTTACTGAAAGACTTTTAGTAGTGATGTTTGATGATGTACAATGTTGACTTAGTGGAAGTGATTTGCCATACTTCCAGATGGAAAATTATGTTTTGACTCCGTTATAATATGAAGAAAATTTGTGTTTTAAAGTGCACAATGCGAAATGCATTGCCGAAGGAAATGTTTTACTCTTTTCAATGTAGGAGCTACAACAATTTGCAAACTCTTTAGTAGTAAAGTCTTGACTCCAAACCAACATTAACGTGTTCAGTTTATTCTCATATATACAATAGATACATAATTAAAATACCCTATTTCCTTTAATTTTGTGGTATAAACCACTGCAGTCACTGTCACTATTAAAAGGTATTCCACAAACCCAAAACACGTTAAAACAACAAGCATATCAGATTTACTTTTGTACATGTATTTTTTTGTTTATATTCCTCCCAAATAAAATTAATGTATCGACTAATTGTAAGAGTTGCTTACATATGAAGGTGTCTGCAAAACCAGCAATCATCCGACGTCATTTTGTGTCCCAGATTCGTAAATGAAACACTGAGCTATAAAGAACATTGTAAAATAAAGTACATTTATCAGAACCCATGTGGTACCAGGGTGGAATAAAATAAAATATGACTTTATACATGTATAAAACATAGGAAATTCCTTTGACCATTGAAATAGATGTGTAGTGTTGTTTTAATGCATTAACCAAATCAAACCTTTCGAGCTTAACCGACTTGCGAAAACCAAGAAGTATGCTAAAGAAAAGAGTTATCTTGCCATAGAACATGAATTTGTTCTTTCTACTTATGAACTTGTAGATATAAGAGAAGATAATCATTAAGTAATATCAAGTTACTGTTCCTGCACGGGTTTGGAATGAACAGGTTTTCCTCGGGTTGCGCCGAGTGGGCGTGCCTGTCTCTAAAATAGAGGTTTCATGAAAAACAATGCATGCAACTACACAATCATTAACAGTTAGGTATAGGCAACCGTACGTAGGCTACGAATGCGTATACTCTTATAGGCCAGGGGTAGGCGTAAAACATCTTAAGTGTGTGAGGAATGCGTGCTTAAAATATAAAAACTGACACCGATACACGACGTGGTTTTCAATCATGTATTACATCACATTACTGACAACGCCCTCGAAGGGAGAAAGGAGAGGCAGAGCAGTGTAAAGAAACCACTTTCATTCTTTTAACAGAGGTGTGTTCATAAGGTGATCCAATAACCTCCAAAATCATCTTGTGTTACTCATTGTTTTGTGGTTGATTTGGTCATGAAATATAAACAAAATCCTGGTCATACGTGTCAGTAGCTGGTTAACACAAAATACAGTCTAAAATCTGCTTCCGAGGTAAGAAACGAAAAATACGAATATAGTCCTATAGATTTTATTTTTACACATTTACAAAGGATTTTTTTAAACGTACCCTCCAAGCCACATTATGAAGTAGTTCACACCACCAAGAAGAGGTCACACATAGGTTCAAGGGAACTTAGGGCTAGGCCAAATTCAAGTTGTGAAGTGGACAGGGTCGTCTTGCATACCTCTATAGTATATACTTGACACCAAACGGAAAAACACGAACTGGCAATTGTCCATCCTCGAAAAAGGTTTTTATATGGACTTGGTTTAGGCCAACACGACCAGCGGAGGACTGCTCAGTTCCTTCCTTACACGAGACCAATAACTATACGGTCGCGTATTAGATGGTCTTGGGGTCAAATGATTTCATAACCAATTCCTGTACTAAAACAAACGGAGAAGTATAGAAGTGTTTTTAAATTAATATTTCTCATGTTAATGTGGACTGAAGTTCAAGTGAACCATGATGCAGGGGCCTAGAAACATTTCCGTTGATGAGGTTAAAAATAAAACTTTGAGCAGTATAGCTTATTTTGTGCTTATTAAATGATCAAGGGCAACGCTGTAAGGTTGTCATTATATGCCTGTATACATAATGTTAGGGAGTAGAACTATTAAAACATGTATTATTTTTACTGATAATTGTGACGGAATATGATTTGCGCCCCTGAAAGCTGATGATGCCTTTGAAGAACATGTTACTTTTAGACAAATATAATGTGTGATTACAAATATAATAATTATTAAAACGATCATCACGTTGCAATTCTTTCTACCTAATTGGCCTAAATGTTTTTTTTGTTCGTTGATAGCTTTGAAAAGGGAAGGTGTGATTACAAATTAAATTGTATCATCACCATTTTGCCATTTGTAGGCCTAAAATAACAACGGTTCAAATTTTAACACGACCGGCACACGATCAAAGTTGTCTTCTAAAATCCTGCTTCCAGGGCTCTTGATCGCTAGTATGCCAAGATCCGAAACATAGAAGAGAGGATGGTATAGTTCGGCTGGTTCTAACATTATATCCAATGCCCGCAATGTTTTAAAGGCTCTTCTGGAGAGCTCACGCATAGCCTTCTCATTTGCTCCTTTTTCGTATCCACATAAGTGCATCTTGCCAGACATCGATCATGGTTTAAAAGCATGTCTTTAAAATTTTGATTAAATCTGTCATGTTTGTTTCTTTCTCAGCTCCACAGTTTTCTGCCAAGATCTTTGTGCTTCTCTTGCTGCTACTATAGAGGCAATAGAGACAAGTGCTAGGAAAAGTGTCCATTGCGCGGTAGAAATATAAGCTAAACTCTCACCACCCGTCCTGTAGAAATGCCCGTATAACGTAATAAGGTCTAATACGCCAGAACAAATATATATATAAATTACATGAATAATTACGGAATTGGAAAAATGTCTCACACTGGTGAAGTACAAATGTTTTCTATACAAGGTGGCAATGGATGGTGTAAGTGACGTGACACTTTTCTATAACACATGCCATTCGTGAGTTATTAAATTGTTAATTTTAATATTTTTACAGATAACTATTTGTATTCTCTAGAGCTACTGGTCCTCGGTGGGAATCGAACTCTCAATCCCACCAGCTGAACCACTAGAGTCCCATTCTAAAAACAACATTCTAAGCTATAGTTATAGGCTTATTCAACTAATGAAATCACATCAAGATCATCCTTCATTGCAACATTTTAGAGAAATTCGACAATATCTTAGGAGTAACCCAAAGCCTCACTACTAACCTTGAGTATATTTAACCTTGAAATTGACGTAGACACATTAGTTAACATCAGTTTTTTTATCAGCCTTTGTCGAAAATGTTTAAAAGCAAGTAAGACAAAGAATGAAAATCAATGTCATGTTTGGTGTTATAGATTTTCAAGTGCACTTTTAGCAGCAACGTTTAAGTCGATATTGTAGGCCTTGATAAAAGCTAGTCACAATGGACAAGAGAGCCTGCATATTCACGTGTTTGATATATTGTACAGGTTAATAAAATAGAATATGCAATATGCTCTAATTCCCAGATACTAAAGAGTATGTTCAAGTTACGGTGTCTTGCGTACTTGTATCTGTGTAGGTACGTGGTTTATTTGCTATGGGCCTAACATACATCTAGCCAATCCAAATTATTGCCAGATTTAAAAACGGACTTAACACTTCAATAGGCTACTTCTATCGCGATGACAAATTTGTGATGACAAATTGGGATACTTTTCTATTTACAACCTTTTACATAAATAGCTATGAAAATACTTTTTTCAAAACACTAAACTAGCATGTAAAGCATGCTGCCTGGAAACCTAAGCCTATCAAATTGTTAACGGAAATGTAACCCTAAACAATAATAGGCCAATATTTTCTTCACGGATCTAAACGACTTGTTAATGCCGTGAACTTCAACCGTGGCACTAGGGTGTTTGTTGCGCCTATCTCACAAATGGTTACTCTTTCCCTCCCTCGAACTTGAGTCTGGAGAGCAATCTGATAGGCTAAAGCTAAGTTGCATGTTATATCTTCAGCCGAGATGTATATCTGTATAACCACAGAAAACAATGAACAACACACTGACGCACAGTTTAAAATACTATTAAAAACATTTCTATATATTGTCTATGGAAATTATCACAGAGAAAACTGTAGGCTTCTGTCAAAGAGCTCCATCATTTTATCAACCATTTCAATCCCCAATATTTCGCTGTGGTCTACATGCATCATAACATTTCCAGGACATTACAGTCTCCATTTTGCGAACAGGCCTATGTACTCACCCGAAGCCTTATTTTGAGTCTCGTTTCACAGAACGTCATGAATGCAATCTAGGTGGCGCCCGGTAAGAACCCCCGGCCGCTGCAGTCCACGCATGTCTGTTCTGACAATGGCAACTACACAGCCAAATGCAAAGTACTAGCCTATAAAACATGCCTGGCTAGAGTTGATTTTGTTGGTCGGCACAATATACAGACTCTGAAGTCAATTGTTGCATTTCATTTTCAATCCCCATGTACGCTGAAAACGTGACTACAAAGGTGTAAGGAATCATGAAAACACAAGACCTATAGGCGTAATGAAAGAACGCTCCCCCTTCATTCATAGATTGGGTTCTTACTGCATGCAATAGCTTAATGGGTAAGCCATTCATTTATTTTAGTATGGGGTGTGCAATTTAGACTAATATATTTCCTATATTATTGGACCCACGACCCACAATGGTCTTGTTGTCCTCCAAGTCTACTTAAAATTGCTTAAGACGACAGATTGTTTTAGTAGGTTTTGGTGGGTTTTGGCTACAAGTACCGTTTCTAGCTTCTGATGACAGTTAACAAATACGGATACTGAGTTTGCATTTATCAATATGTAGTCTACTGTCGGATATAAATGGATACGACTTGGGATTGAGGTTAATTTGATATTTGACGAATGTAAGTCTTGAATGTAAATCTGTACTACCATTCCTAGTTCTCTACAATAAAATGGAAATGTCAGTTTAATACGATAGTAATTGTAATAGATGGGTAATTCAGTTTTAAGTATACAATTGACTACTTTGTTATGCTGCTGTGCTCATCCGTACAGTGTAGTCAGTGCTCTAATATTGGCAGACAAAGGTTAATTTTAATTATTTGTATTAATATGAATAGCCTACATAATAGGCCTGTGTAGCAGGCCTATCCTTCACAAAAACGATTGTTCGGCACATGCTGTAAAGCAAGGACTTGATTAACCGTGACTTAAAGTAAATTAAAATAAAGTAAATTATTTGATAGGGTTACTTAAATTGGGAGGATATTTTTCATACCTAGCATTCACTCACTGGCACGCAGACATCAGTTGAACAAACGTATCTGTCAATTTCTGGCCCTGGTCACATGACTGAGTCTGAGGAATGGATGGAGATAGATCTCCACGTCAGCTTCACGCCTTAGAATTTGTGCTCCACGGATCTGCTTCAAAGTGACTGGAGCCTAGCAGCACAGAGGAACGATGCGAAAGAAAGATTGGTAGGCTTACTACGCAAGATTGATTCATTATGGATTTTGATGAGCGGGTCCCAGTTGGGTCTAATATGTATTTGCCAGGCAGCTGCACATATTACGTCTCCGGAACAGACTTTCCTAGCCTCCCTTCGTTTATGTCCCACCAGAGTCAGTCGTCTTGTCCCATGACATATTCCTACCAATCCTCAAATCTACCACAGGTTCCGTCCGTCAGAGAGGTAGCTTTCAGGGAGTATGGGATTGATACCGCCAGTAAATGGCACCACTACAGGGGAAGTCTGTCACACTGCTACCCTACAGAGGACATGGTGCATAGAGACTGTCTATCAAGCTCGACGTCTTTGGGGGAAAGATTCGCGAAAAACAACTCCAGTGGTGCCTATCATTCCAACTCCAATCCCACGTCAGGACTCTACGGCAGTGTGAGAAGGAATGGAGTACTACCACAAGCCTTTGATCAGTTTTTCGATAATGCCTACGCGAGTGCAGACACCGCACCGACAAACGAACACCCTGCGGACAGAACTACCAACAAACTACCTACAGTTCCGGCGAACGAATCCGACACGTGCCGGGATACAGACAACAGAACACCGCGCGAGGAGAGCTGCAGCCCGGTGTCCTCTTCCGGCAACAATGAGGAGAAATATAGCGGCCGCAGTGAGTACGCGATGCGGCACCAGTTATGTGAAAAAGTTTGCAATGTAACGCGCTGCTGTTAAAGCTTTTATATGCTGTTTTATAAGCACATAAGGTTTATGGAGGGGCTGTAGATTTACCCCAACAAAACTTTGTTATACACGAGAAGATCACGTGCTTGGAATTTAAATTGGCCGTGAAAGACCATTTTCCGCTCTACAATATTCCAGCATCACTGCATACAACTGTTATTGTTTGTGGACGACGGATTGTTTTGTTTGCTTTTCATTATGTATCAAACGGCTAAGAACCTAATGAATTGATATTCTTTAAAAGTATATACATTTTTGTATGCGTTAGGCTATTCAGGGACGTAGACTAATGCAAATAATCTGCCTAACTTCCACTCATAACTTCTATGGTAGGCTAAAGGTTACTATCTAAAAAAACAATGTTTAATGTCCCCTTCAATTAAATAAATAAATTAGCCCGGGATCCATTGAACCAATAAATCATATATGCAAAAACGCACATTAGACTTTAGTCCTACCACAGCGCCTTTGTAACGGAGATCCTATTGTGAATACCCATGCATTTGGGTTAGGGTTATTATATTCGGCTGTTTTTAACACATCCATTCCATACACTCATTACTGAAAATTTGAATAATTAGGTTGCATAATGTATCACAAATATGGAAATCAATGTTGGGATTTAAAATGTTTATAAACAAAACCTTGCCATATCTGACCATGATTCAATTATTTCAGTTTTGCAGGGTGTGTTGTTGTGATTGACCAAAGCCACTACGTGTTCACTTGACCAAACTGAACACTTTTGTTCACCATATTATAAACTTTTGCTTTCAAAATGCACACTTTTGGTAAAATGTTATGTGTTCTTACTCAGATAAAAAGCAGAGTTCTTCCTGTTTAGTCTTCTACTATATCTGAATTATATTTTCTTTGTTGCAGTTGGACCGAGAACACGTAAAAAGAGATGTCCATACACCAAATACCAAATCAGGGAACTGGAGAGGGAATTCTTTTTTAGTGTTTACATCAACAAGGAGAAGCGTCTTCAACTTTCGAGGATGCTCAATCTCACCGACCGTCAAGTTAAAATCTGGTTTCAAAACAGGAGAATGAAAGAGAAGAAACTAAATAGAGACCGTTTGCAGTATTATACCACAAACCCTTTGCTGTAACTCTTGATGGATGATGTCTTCCTCCTAGGCAAGGCATGAAGCTCAATGGCTAATTTCAAGTTCGTTACTTGCCTACTGTCTGTAAATTTCCACGTCTTCAGTCTGAAGGACGGACATTATTGGACCGACATGTATAGATTTCTTTGTCCGACACAATAACTACCGTTAAAATGTTGTCTTGATGTTGTTATCAGGTATATTTTAAATATCCGTTGTTCATAGTAGTGTAATGGTATTTTCATCTAGTTATTTGTTGTTACAAAGTGTTTGTTACCAGAAGACAAAATGTATATTCATCAACATTTGAGTTGTGCCAGTATATAAAGTCACATTTTCCTGTAAATGTACCATTGCGATAAAAGCTTAATGCATGAATTAAGCGAACCTCTGATTGACGCCCATTATTGCCTATTTTATGTCAAATTTGGACTGTGTTTTGTATTTAAACAAATTTGTCATTGCATTTATTAATATGTATTACGCACCTACTCAGGAGCACGTTATTTTTATGATAAGGCATGATGTATGATTTAAACTCTGTTGCGTTGTTTGTTGTCGCCATGCATTACTGACGAATAGAGCAGTCTAATACTGAATATAGGCCTAACGCTTAGGCATTGATTGTCCATGCTTTTCTTCTCGTTAAATATTCGACAAAATACAAAGATTGTATAGTAAAAAAAAATCAATCAACACTGATACTTAAAAGTGAGCGTTTTGTTTAGTCAATAGCCTAAGATCTAAATGTCAGAACATGTCAGCCATTTGCCTGCGTTTTAGCAAGAGAGATGCTGATCTGATCCGTTTGGCCCAATAAGTCAATTTACAGGACATGTTAGCTGTGTTTTAATTGTTTGTCCTCATCTTTTAGCTTTTTGAAAAGTTACTCTATGTAAAATACTGTTTTTTCAACACGCATCGGAGAGACATTGTTCGAGATTGTTACATTTGTTGGCTTAGAATTTTTAATTGGGATGAATAAGGGTAGGCTATATGATATCAAGAATACATCTGCGTGTGTTTCAACATAAAACGTGTCTGGACAAGGTCATATCAAATGTATGATGTATTAGACTTTATATTGCCTACATGAGCCGAAATGGGATCTGTTGCAATTTCCGTTAAATATCCATTACGGAACTTCCACCCAAAGGTTGACTAGCACGTTCTTTTTTTATTCAACTTTATGTACCACCCTAAACCATCTGTCACTGGACGACTTTTATATCTTCTGCAGTGTAAATGGCCCACGTAAACGTAATAGTAGGAAAACAATAGGCCTCCTAAAAGAGGGTATATATATCTCATATTACATTGCCTAAATATGATAGCTAAGGTAGCCCATACCGTGATTCATAGTTGTTTTCACATTTAGGCAGTTGACAATTTTAGGCCAATTTATGTACTATTCTGTATTCGCCTAAATTAAAGATGACTGGTAGATATCAATTTTTCGTTTACTGTCAGCGTCTATATTTACGTTCATGAACTGTGGGTTAGTGCGAAGAACCATTTTGAGGGGTGGCAGTCATAAGCTGATAGTAGTGCGGCGTAGGCCTTCTGCAGGGTGATGATCCTAGTCTATGCATCTTGTCATGTGAGGCTGCCCGGAATGCCGCCTTAATTGCGGGTACGTCCTCACTGTTGCTGCAGCAACTTGGCCATAAAACGCATCTTCGTCTGGAGCATTTGTACAATTGGAGTGTAGTGCAATAAACTGTCTGAGACCAAGGTTATTAACTGTGACTAAGGGCTTTAAAACAACTGCTGCCTACCTGGGAGCAGTGAAAAGCTTGTGTTGGAGGAATTTTCCGTTTTCATTTGTCTCTGCGGTTCAGCACGCACGGGTAGGAATACAGGATGGAATCTGCATTTCGAAAGTGGATGTTTGTTTGTTCCACCGGGGGGCGCACCTCAGATCAATGTCATGGATCAATGCCGTGGATTTGGATGGAAATCTAACCCGCCGAGACTGCTGTTTTATCTTCTGGCCATGCATCAAAAAGATCAACAGACTAATTTCATTACAACGTTTCATTCAGGTAATTATTCCGATGTGTAAGTGCTTGTCAATTCTGGCCTACTTTTACAAAATACATTCCGAAGTTGGATAAAACGCTTTTTTAAAGCGTTTGCTTCCTGCAAATTAGTATAACACTTGGTTTGGAACTAAAATATTAGAGAGAACTGTGTGACAGCGTTGATCAAATCATCACTGAAGGAAACCATGTGTCCAGTGTAGGAGCCGATGACTGAATGTCCTTTTCACAGTCCAATAAATTGTGGTTATTATAAATCTCAAAATAAAGTAAATTACTTTAAACATAGACCTAAATCTGTACAGAATCGCCTGTGGCGTTTCTCTGTGAACGTAACATAACTTGTTCGAATGGATCTTATTTAGTAATTATTACCAAAGTTTACCAAATACGAAACCTTAGAATATGTGGTGTGTTTGGTATGCGTGCGTGTGTGTGCGCGCGCGCGTGTGTGTGTGTATGGGTATGTTGGATAGGTAAGAGAAAGGAATTATTTCTGAATTACTCACACTAAAGGCCTTTATAGTCTCACGTGAAAAATAAAATGGCTGTTAGAGGATGTTGTAAAGTGCCGCATTATTGTGCACGAGGGTACAGGCATATTTTTGTCCCTTTACAAAAATAACTAGTAACAGAGGGAACATTGTGACATGTTTTTTATAAGTAGCTATATGGACACATGTATATTTTGAGTATGATAATTACTTGATATTCTACAGTCTATAAGCAAATACACAGGCTGTTGAAATGATTCGATGCATACAATCACTCAAGAAAGCCATTCAACTTAATAACTGGGATATTCATAACAAAATGTACATCTGAAAAAAAGCCAAATGTAAAAACGTCATATTAGGGGATCATATTAATAAGGATGAGACTTTTTGTCATTAAATGTTCTACCAGGGATGAGTTCGATTGCCTTGCAATTCCAGTAAATTCAGGAAGTCAACAAAATGTTTTAATTCTATTGAATTCCCTTTCCATTAAAAAATCGTATTTTGATTTGGAATTCGGGTCACTTTTGCAGTAGATGGAATATGAATGTAATTGAACCCAAGCATAGCATTCACCTTTTGCAGTAGATGGAATATGAATGTAATTGAACCCAAGCATAGCATTCACCTTTTGCAGTAGACGGAATATGAATGTAATTGAACCCAAGCATAGCATTCACATTTTTTCCATCTCCATTGACGAATAAGGGAGGAATATATAAAGGCAGTGATTTGAACCCCATAATAAATAAGCCTACATATTGCTTTGATTAGGCCCTAATATTTTTTTCAAAAAATATATATGAGGAAATTAGCCCAAGATTGTTGTTTTCACTTGGACACTTATGAAGGTGATTTGATGGAAACCACACGTAGTGAGCGTTTCCATCAAATCAGTGTTTTAACTAATCTGCTGAAATTGAATACTTAGGATTTCATCATAACATGCACAGGAATTGATAAATATTCTGTTAATTTCATAGCATTTTCGCATTATGTTAACATTATCGCTTAACAATGTTTGCTTTATCCTGTAGTTTTTAATGTAATCAGCAACAAAATAGAAAAACGGTTTGCAGATATCAGATGTGTTTTCAAGGCTGCAAATACCCAATACTATTACTAATTTATGAATGTTCGGTGAACTTGAAGAGGAAATTGTTTTGACTTGTTTTTCGCTCAACTGTATTCAGGACAGGTGCAAGTTTTTCCATTGTCCATTAACATTAAAATAGTTACTTCATTTGTTTATGTTCATAGGATCTTCTTTGCGTAGCGTGTATGTCTTTTTCTCTCTGCGTGTGGGTGTGCGTGTGCGTGTGTGTGTGTGTATATGTGTAAGCAAACACATGTAAAAGTATCTGTGTGATGGTGGGTGTGTATGTGAGGTCAATGTTTATGCAGCTCATGTCATATGATCTATATATCTTATCATCGCTTTTATATTTAAGTGATATCGTATAATCCAGCACTTCTTTGTTTTGTAATTTATTTTACAGAATATTTTAACAAAATGAATACGGCGTACTGACATTACGTGCTTTGAATGGGAGGAGTCTCTCGTCTTCTTGTATTTTAATTGGCTGTCAGCTAAAGCATCAAGAAGTGTGAATATCAGTAATTATATTCAGCATGTTTTGCACAAGAAATGTCAGCCAGAAAGGGCTATCTTCATCCTCCGTCAAATTATACCCCAACGATGTCATGCTCCGACAACCAAAGTGGAAATTCGTTTTTAGTGGACTCCTTAATCAACGGACGAAACGAGAGCGGTGCTTCCTATTACCAAAGTAACGGCGTGTACTTGCCGCCTGGTTCGGAGTATTCCTATGGACTACCCAACAGCGCTTTTTTCTCCGGTCTCAGTAAACGTAACGAGAGTCATTCTCAAACCATGGTACCATCATCTGGACATTATTCTCATATTCAAGGGATGGAAACGTGGCTAGAGACATCGAGATCTTGTCGAGTAGATCAGCCGAGCAACCAGCAGCCAATTGCTCAGTGTTCGTTCTCACCCAGCATCAAAGAGGAGAACGCGTATTGCCTGTATGAATCAGAGAAGTGTCCAAAAGGATCAACAACAACCGAAGACATATCCTATTCTCGGCTAACACCGGCATCATGCCCAATAAACAACCACAGCACTGTGCCTGTTCCCGGTTACTTCCGCCTGTCTCAGGCTTATACGTCTTCAAAGGTTTATCAAGATGTTCAGCCGACTCCACAGCCGACTCACTTCGCTCTTCAACGACCGGTCCGTTTCGAAACACCGCCTTCAGCAACACCGGTAATTGACACAGGCCGGAGTGAGAGTGAAGTTCCATCTGCCCCGACGCAATGCACTCCGGCACCCCTAACAGATGAGGAAACCAGGGCATCGTCTGCGGAAGGCTCGTCCTCCCCCGAACCCACCGAAAGCTGTGCAGGAAGTCCAGACAAGCCTATCAAAGGTGTGTACTCTATATCATAGATATAGCGTTTATGACAGTGGGCTTTCGGGTGATTGCATCCGTAGTGTCATTGCCTTGAGTAAGTATAGATGTGGCTTGGCGTTAACCTTGGTGTTAGAGGCATATGGTACCACTGTATTGATTATATTATGGACATTAAAACGTACCCATGTACGTGTGGGTTATATGCACATTAAGCAGTGTTAAATAAATACCATTGTATGAGGCAGTTGGCTGGGATTTCTTCCTGTGTTTTTTATGATTTTATGACGAGAAGCAGCAAGGCCAATCCTGTCCAGTCCATCTGTCCAATGCAACGCGCTGATATCCTCAGTCGTCTCCCATAAACCATCAAATGCATAGCCATCTTTTTCAGAAGACAATGCATTACTTTTATGTCTTAATAAAACGTATTAATACACCGGAATCGAATTAATTATTGAATACAGTATGGATGTAGAGATATAATGTAAGCAAAATATCTGCCAAAGAAATCGTGCCTAGTTACATTATGCAATTTTTAAAATAAACAAACTGCTCGAAGGTACTTAATAAAAGTGTATTTTAGTCAATAACATGTTATATATGCTGCAGGTACATTCGGTCAGAGCAAACATTTTGTTTGAGTATATAATTCAACATTTAATCCTACTGCAAAGTCAAATTTAATATACATTTGATCTACAATTACTTTTATTATATTTTATTAATGAAAACAGTAGATTTCTCTGGTCGTAGCATCTTGGAAATTGCATTACGCATCAATTACGCGCAACGCTTTTCATAAAGGATGTTGATGAATTATTTAAAACTATATTTGTATACAAAAAACAATTTGAAGATTAAATACTGGCATTTTAACCTTACATTAGTACAGTAGCGTGTAACAAAAATATTTTGCCTACTAATTTCTCTTTATTTTCTTTACACAGAAGATGAAAAAACTGCAACCAAGGCCAACTGGCTGACAGCGAAGAGTGGCCGAAAAAAGCGTTGTCCGTATACCAAGCATCAGACACTTGAGCTGGAGAAAGAATTTCTCTACAACATGTACTTGACTCGAGAGCGTCGTCTGGAAATCAGCCGCAGTGTCCACCTGACAGACAGGCAAGTCAAAATCTGGTTCCAGAACCGAAGAATGAAACTGAAAAAAATGAGCCGGGAAAACAGAATTCGGGAGCTATCTAACAACTTCAGTTTTTCGTGATACGTTCATGCAGTCTTTGGCGCCCTCCTCCATCTGTGGCGAGGGCGCCTTCCCTCGAAATACCCTGGAGTGAATATGGCGGTGTACAGGATAGGCCTACTATTGCTAATTTATTGATATGTTGTTTTGTTTACGTTTTATTTGTTTACGTCTCTTTTGTTTTGTCTTGATAACGTATTTATACGGTCATAAGATTATTGCACCGTCTAAAACAATGTAAGAAGCTGTCGGAATTATAGATATGGAACAACGTGTTTCAGAGCTGCACAATGTTGGCATTTGTTGTACATAATATGTATAAAGCCTTGAACCTGAGGCATTCACTTTGCATGCTGGAATAGCTCTTGAGGAAATGTTGTAACCTTTAGCAATATAGGCCAAGTTATGTCATGTCTGAAGGGCGTCGAGGGGACTGATATTTCATGTCTGCCCATGTTGCTGGTATCCTGCCTAAAGCATCAATAAATGTTTTGTTAAGGCTTTTATTTATACACAAAAAATATGTGAGAATTGTATTGTTTACAATTTATTTGACTTCTCGCTGAGAGTGATTTCATGTATTTATTCTTGTCTCCATCCGTTTTAATATTATACTGTGAAAAAGTAATTCAATGCTATGAGGGTTTTGGGCTTAGGCTACATAAGCAAATAAAGACATGGCACGTTTTTACTTTGTATTGGCATGCTTTTGTCCACAGGTCGTGTTTCGTGTGGTATCATGGGCTGTAATCTGTCAAACCCAGTATCCACAAGGGAATAGCCTGGGACAAACATATTTATGCATAATCTATACCTTTTTAAGTTGCGGGTTGGTTTTAAATGAAAAAGGAAAAGGAACAATAAAAACATATAAAAATAAAACCAATTCTCTGACGCTGATGCCCTTCATTTAGATATTAAACATTGCCTATGCCGGGAGAAAACACTGAAAATAGCGGCCAAATCAGTCGACTGTCTAAAAATCACTTAATAACATGAAACGTCATTTCATATTAAGTTATGAAATGTGCATACATTTACACACTATTTTAGATTTATCTTTTGCAAGTTTCGAATGGTGTATTATACTTGAAAGAAATATAAACATTGCAAAATGATAGAACTATTTTGACAGGGCAATTAAAGAAAGAATCACAGATAATGAAATTATCTCTATGATTTTTACTGTAATTGTTCCAGTTACAAACAAAATGAATGAGTCGACAAAATGCTTGTAACCTATCTATTTATCTAAAGGCAGAATGCTGTTGTGTGGTTTAGGTAGCTTAATGTCGTTCAGCTGCAGTCTTCCCCCCACAACACAAAACCGTTTTAATTGCCTCCGTAAAACTCCGCACTTCACGGAACCATCCCAAATCATCTCTGGCAGCAGAGCTATGTCCCAAGTTAAGGATAGGTTACTTTCAGTGTGTAGCCCAATCGCGTCTAAAATGTTGTTTAACAATTGTGATTCGTGTATTTACTGTGTGCGTGTGTGTACATGAATTGTCTCTACTATCCACATTAGATTACTATGGGCAGATTAAGGAATTCTCATAATCCCAGAGGCATTGCATTGTTGACGCGGTCTGCGGGAGGAATAACGGGCCTTAAATATAACGTCATATAACCTCAATCTATTCAACAAAAAAGGAACAAAGGGGAAGCAATAGACGCGGTCTCCAGCCTGCAAGTCTCAGGGAGTTGGCTTGGGGGAGAGGAAGGACTGCAAGGCCTCGGTTATGACCATTGCAGTCTCGCCAGTGCGCTAGTGCGCCGCTGCGGCGTTCACGCATTCAAAGTGCCGGATGCGTCTGCCACGCAACAGAATGGACACAAAGGACGGACTTTATTGGCGATATTTAGTCCAGACAGCCAGGATGTACCCTTAAGAAAAACAACTAAATAGCCCCCGTGATAAAACACACTGTTATAGTGCCTATCTTTTTTCATTCTATGAGATGGCTAAAAGCACGGAGAAGACACTTCTAGTGTCCACTCATTGGTCCATAAATAGTAAGGGTCTCCTATGGTTTAACATACAAACGCAACTGAATCCTATTCCCACAATAAACTAAAACATTTTCATGCCAAGAAACAGTCTATATAGGCCTAGTATATTTATTTCTAAAAAAATAATTTGACACAGGTCTTGCTTCCTGTATGTAGAGCCTAGGCCTGGAGAGCAAATTTTTGTATAAACGTGTTTTGTCTGTATAAAATAATAATTGCTATAATCTAATATAACCGATATGTATATATATATGATTTTAGATAAGGCTTATTTAATATAAATAAGATCAAATTCATTAATATTTGAATTAATCACTATGCTACACGCTCGTAGATTGACCATACATGTAAGCAATTTTGCATGTTCAATTGGACATCTGACAGTTGGAAATTAAATAGAGGTTTTTGTTGTCTTAATGGACTTGTTCATTCCAGACGTATCTGGGAAAACGCGGCCATTCGGTTCTTTAGCCAGTGGGGTGTATTATCAAATACTAATTGTACATAAAATATCAACATGTTGGCCTACATGGACTTCAAATGTGCACATCCCTGCGATATGCATAGACTACATTAAATGTTTTAGCTGTGCTTTAAAATAACACAAAGATCTCAAACCATTGAAAGGGAATAACCTGGATCATAACAAACACAATATCCGTCAGGCAACGTGGGCGAACTCATGCTTACTACTGGAACTGAGCTATGTTTTGTCCAAATAACGTTGCTGCATTTATTGATTATACTGTATATCGGTACGTATTTCTTTTTTACATAGGCCAACTTAACGTATTTGATGAAATCTCCAATGATATAGGGAAAATGTATGTTTTATATGGACCAACAGACAATAATGTTGATTGATATGTGACTCTGTATATTGAATAAATGAAAGCTATTACATTTTAGTTTTTAATAGATTGATAATTTTTTTCAGGAAATCCTATAACGACAGCCCCATAATGCAGACAGCCGCGCTAAAACAAAACTGAATTCCTGTCATTCTTTCTTTCATCCTTTCTTTCTTTCTTTAATTAGGTTATATGCTCCCCTACTTTGTAAAGCAATTTAAGTACCTTATGACAAAAACTGCATGCATACAATGATTTCTCTTTCTATATTGTTTTTCTATAAAAAAAATATAACGGGGGAAAATGGTGGCCATTTAGTGGAGCAGACTGATTTATTATTTATTGTTCTGTCCCACGGTCACGTGTCTGCGGCACCCAATCCAATCCAGGGCAAGGTTTAACTTATTGAACGAATGTGGTGGTTCTTGGTGCAGCCAAGTAGTGTCATGATTGTGCTTTTGTAAATATATTACATCGCGAGTTTAGTAGCGTTTGACTGTATTTTTTGTCATGTCGACATTAGGCACGTTGAGTTACTATGCAGACCCACACCTTCCCCCAAACCAAGGGGATATTATGGAATCCAGATACCCAGGTCCAACCGGACTGGAACAGGCGAGTCAGCAGATGACTGAATATGGCGGTCAGGAATCTTGCCCTTTGCAGATGAAATCTTCTATTTTCAGCGCGTCTTGGAGTCCCATTTCTGCCCATCAGCCTCCAAACAACTCATCTATTACGCATCAGCCCTATTTGCACCATCACTGTCCAACAGGAGATACTGATGGGATGTTTATGCGCTCCTGGGCTTTGGAACCGGTGTCCACGTCGATATGTTTAACTGGATTATCTTCAAGTATGCACTATGATATCAAACCTGAGCCGCTGATTGGGAGTGGTGACTGCACAACGTTGGAAACGCACACACCTCTTGTGGCGGACATTGATAACGGGACATCTCTTGCAGAGAAGGATACGATCGCCTGTGAATCAATTTTTTCCAAACCAAGTGAAGAGAGCACACCAATAGTAGTGGAAAAAAGGGAGAGCCAGACAAACGCAGGTAAGCTTCGGCTTGGTGGTTGATATGGTAATTGTTATTACATATGCGGCTCAATCTTTGATAGGCCTATTAATGCATTTTATTGAATATGGAAATATAGAGCAGAGGCTCTCGTTAATCAATGATTTATAATGTTATGTAAGACCTAAAGGTGGAATTGGTGTAGATACATTTTTACCGTTGTTTTTTAACGGATGTATAGTAAGGCTTTTTTATGACGCAGGCCTAAAGGTTGCGTTTCTTCGGTTATTTCAGCTAGACTTGGCAGCACACATAAAGTGGCAAGTTGGCCCCAATCCCCTGATCGTCTGTTATTTAGCTATTTGCTTATGATGGACAGAGCTTAATGTCGAAATGAAATCTAGAAGCCAGTGTGGGGTTGCTATTTGGATTTGTCCTTTTTAGACCGAATGGACACTAACTTTCTGATTGTGGTAAGTTGTACATAGGTTAGATGTTATTTCTCTGGAAAATAGCCTACACTCCTTGCACCTTTGTTTTTTAGGATGTATGTGTTTTCTACATCATTAATTATTCCAAAACATTTGTTTTAGGATAATAATAACGTGGAGTATTTACTAAATGAATCTACGTATCCATGCTGTATGCTCTTATAAAACTGAATAAAGAGAATATGTCAGCAAATTAAAAGGGGGCAGATGTTAAGCCTATAAATTATATAGCAGCACAAGCACAGCCATGGATACTGTGCGTCACCCTCTGTGATTTAATCGAATCAGTAGGCCAAAACCAGCACAGCTAACCATTTTCAATCGTATGACCCATTTCCATTCTCATAAGCTCTGTCTCACTTTTCTCGAACCCCTCTTTCAGATGACCCATCTTCCAACTGGCTTCATGCAAAATCCACCAGAAAAAAACGCTGTCCGTACTCTAAGTATCAGATACTTGAACTGGAGAAAGAGTTTCTGTTTAATATGTATCTCCCCCGCGATCGTAGATACGAAGTAGCAAGAGTTCTTAATCTGACTGAGAGGCAAGTTAAAATATGGTTTCAGAACCGCCGGATGAAGATGAAGAAAGGGAATAAAGACCGTCGGAAGGACTTGTGAAACATGATGAGTATTAGGGCCTGTCCTGAGAAAACTGAATAGTTCGGAGTGGTGGATTTTCAGAAATCAATGTTATTTCGGGAAAATGGTTGCCACCAGTCGATTCACATTTAGCTGTTGTCTATGTTGTGTTCTGTGGGTGTTGTGTTATTGTCGTTGAAAATATGTCGGCTCGTTTTCCTTCTATAGTGTTCTATGCTTTGTAATGGTTATTTGTTTGTGATTGGTACTTCTAACGTTATCTTATTAACTTGGACGTAATTGGGAAATAATTCCACTAGTGCACACAGATAACATGTTAGAAATTGTCTATTAATGTTCCGAGCATGAAATGTTTCCATGGTTTATGTTTTTTTAACCCAGTGTTTATATTATAGACTATAAGGCTAATAATGTTTATGCGTTGACTACCTGAATGTTTTTCAACTACCTAATTACATTCGACCATTAATTTATTGTTATTTTGCAAAAACAACAATACCTCAATGTCAGAGTATTTCGATTCTAAAAAGAAGAGTCGTTTGTATGAAATATCAAATAAAATGTCTAAAATTACTTCATGCTTCTCAATCCGTATTTATTGTTATTGTTATTAAATATCTTAAATATTTTACATGATATTTGAATTTATTTGAGTCTGACGCAAACATATTTGCGACATTCAGTTGTTACAGACCTTAGTCTAAATTACTAATAACTTTCTGCCATACCCTAGTCAGAATGCACTGAAGGCATACTTTTTTAGGGAGATGGCCTCTCCCAGGCCTAGAGGCAAAATATCATGAAACCATCTATGTTGTCCTCCTATTTGGCTCAATGTTCTTCCACACACGTTTTATGCATCCAACAGTTCCCCTTCTCTCCCCTCTTCAATTGCACTGTGTGAGTTCGAAATCAACACATACGCCTATACAGCACATTCCAATATACACTTCTGTATACTGGACAAACCATCCATTCAACTTGGTATAGGCATATACGTACAATGGCAGACGATATTGGTGGCCATACAGCAATAACAATCACAGCTTGAACTGTTTATGGGGTGCAAAACGATTGAAAGTGGAAAGTGAACAAGACTATGCGCGTCCGTGCGTCCGAATATCACTAATATGCTTTTCATGCAGTCTATTAGAAAGTGGTAAACATTTAAATGGTTGTAGGCCTAATTACAAAAATGGTTAACCACATCGTTCAAATACATCTATAAAGCACGAAAACGCCTATGTTTCCAGCCAGTCAGTCACAAATACTCTCTCTCTCACACACACACACACTCACACACACACACGGTCTGGCCGGGTAATGACGTAGCTGGAGCCAGTCTTCAAAGGTCTTGATCCAGAAAGCTCCTCCATAAAACGCAGACTCTGCCACGCTGTCTGGTTTTCCCTCTTTTAATTACTTTATTACTGTGCACCAACAACTGAACTATTTTAGCGCCTAGACATCCATTTGTTGTTTTCTGGCACAAAAGGCTGAGGGGCTTTATTGCCGTTCTCAACTAATGATCAATATATATCCTTCTCCTTTGTGATCCCTTAGCAATGGGTCAAAAGCAGTTTCATCATTTAACTATAGGAAATATTTTATGTTTTTAGACAACATTATGGTTATTCAGTCACAAATAGTCTTGTCGGTAATAGCGCTACCTATTTGATACTCGAATTTTTCATTCATTTAGTGCTGCTGTTTTCGTGTAGCCAGCAGGTGGAAGCAACGCCACGTTTAAGAACAAATGCACTTTGCCGCGTGCTT
>JACXGJ010003559.1:33533-52795 GCA_016801105.1 Esox niger
ATATATATATATATATATATATATATATATATATATATATATATATATATTAGGAAGGTTGTAGTAGGGCCTTTGGCAGTGATCACAGCTTCTTCTTGGGTGTGAGTCTACTAGCTTTGTGCATATGTATTTGCGCAGTTCTACCCATTCTTCCCTGTAGATGCTCTATAGCTTTGTTAGATTGGATAGGGAGCTTTGGTGAACAGCAATCTTCAAGTTTTCCCATAGACGTTTAATGAGATTCAAGTCTGGACTTTGGCTCTGCCTCTCAAGGACATTAAAAGCTTGTCCCAAAGCCACTCCTGTGTGGTCTTGGCTGTATGCTTCAGGTCATTGGAGATGGGCTGAAGCACACAGCCAAGACAAAGTTGAATGTTTTCCCCAGTCTGATGTCTTGTGCTCTATGGACCAGGTCTTCAAGAACCTCTCTGTGTTTTTCTCTTTTCATAATTCCTTCATTTCTAACCAGTCTCCCAGACCCTGCCACTGAGAAGCATCCCCATGGCATGACATTCCTACTACCATGCTTCACTGTAAGGATTATATTAGCCAAGTGATTTTGTACCTTGTTCTTTCTAGACATAGCAGTCTGCATTCAGACCTATTTATTTGACTATGGTATAATCAGAAAATATAATACTTTCCTTAGTGTACTCATTGTTCTTCAGGCAGTGAGTCATTTTACTTTTACTCTGTCTGACCACTCTACCATAAATACCTTTTTAATTGAGTCCTGAAGTGATGGCTTGCTTTCTAGTGGTTTCTCCTATCTCTGCAAAGAAAACTCTGAAGCTCTGTTAGAGTGTACAAGGGGTTTTTAGTCATCTCCCGTTCCAAAGATCTTCTTGTCTGATTACTTAGCTTGGCTGGATGACCAGCTCTATGAAGACTCTTTGTGGTTCCAAACTTCTTCCATTTGACAATGATGGAGTCCTCTTTGTATGAAATACATAGACAGATTTGTGTCTTTCAACATGATGTCTAATCAAGTGAGTTTGCTGTAAGTAGACTCCAGTCAAGTTCTAGAGACATCTAAAGGACAATAAAAGGACACAGGAGGAACCTCAGCTCAATTTGGAGTGTGAAGACAAAGGGATAATTATGTACTAGATACTACAGATTTTAATTTTCAAAAAATGTGCACACATTTTGAAAAATGTGTTTTTGCTTTGTCTTTATGTAGTATTGTGTGTAGATGGAAAAAAAACTATTACATACCATGGATGAACGTAAGTGTTAAAAAAGGACAGCCTAAGTATACAGTTTATATACATTACATGTTAACTTTGCAAGAAAAGACCAGCAGAGAGTGTAGCTGAGGGAGCAGTGATTATAATCATAATGAAGATACTGTATCTAAACCATGTTTCATAGCTACGTCTTTACCCACAAACATGTAATGAATGGACATTTGCTAAATTGCTTTTGCATGTTAACAGGTGGTATTAACACCAATAGCCAATTTTACAATTAGGATCACCAATAACATCAAATACAGAACTGAACTTTAATAGTCAAATATTCTCTTTAATCTTTGTTTGTCGATAATATTTCTATAGCCTAAACATACCTTTATAGAGAGTTCTCTAAAAAAAATGCATGTGTGTGATTGGACTGGGTGATAATGCAGGTCCTGTGCTTGGCCTCCATAGTTTCTGACAGTGAATATGTGAGGGCGGGGTGTTGTCAAGGACGTAGGTGAGGGAGGGACAGACAGGGAGAGTTTCCAATTGCTGCCACTGTCTCCCAAATTGCCTCCCTGGATGTTTTGCTGCAACGGCCTCTTCCCTTTCTCGGCCATTCTTTCTGACAATGTCCGTTGAGACTTGTTCTAATGTCACAGTAGAGGTGATTTGTCTTAGGTTACCTGGCTGGTGGAGACCTCCTTCTTCTCATTACAAGTAACGCCAGTAATTCTGTTCACCTGTTCTCTGAGTTTGAATTAATGAGCAGGATACATTCTGTAGCTTACAAGAGAAATTTCTGTCGTTTTTTTCACGCACCTCACTACACTTCATTCAAAATATTTATTTGATGATTCCGTCGTTTAGCTTTTTGAAACATTGTTAATGATGGTTTTGGCGATAAAACAACACCAAAACCACGAAGCAGCAATTCTGGCGGAAGAGTGAAAATGACAGGAGCGCTACAGAAACCCCCATAGATCCATTTGTGTCAATGTCAGTCTAACGATGAAATAATTATTGTTGAGCAGTGCCAGTGAGCACCCGTATTTTATAGCTGTGTTTATGACTGTAACCATAAGTCACTCAAAGATCCAGCATGTATAATATAATGTCCATGTGTGAATGGAATTCCATTCGGTTCACTGTCCGGGTATACAACTGGTAGACATCTACCAACGTGGTTTCTGTTGGAAACAGTCTTTTTAAAGGCCATGCTTGCTCAAACAGAGTTCCTTGAATGTTGTTTGCTGTGCCCCCTCGTGACCCCCATACATCAACCCCAACGTCATCTCCAATGACAGAGGCCATTATGGAGGATACGCGAGAGAAGTTCAGAGACTATTTTTAACCAGAACCCCATGTTGCGGGTCAAAGTCCAAATAGCGTCCTACTCCATACACAGTACCCTATTTTTGACCAGGGCCAGTAGGGAATAGGGTGGCATTTAGAAACAACCCTGGACAAATCTTTGTCCAGAGCCTTTGGAGCATTAAGATCATCACAAGGACCATCAAATTATATATTTTGTAACCAAATCGTTTCTCAGAGCCTTTGTATTCAAAATCCATGAGCGATCCTGACCCCTTGTTTGTGCAACTTTAGATGTTTTTTTCTACCCTTTTCTGCCACAACCATACAAATTACCAGTGATCATTTCATAACTAAGTCCCACAACGGAAAGGTGCAAAAGTACTTTAAAATGTTACTAGTAAGTGAAGGATAAAAATATGCTTCAATTGAAATCCTAGAGGACAAAGTAAGTTTATTATAACTCATAGTGAATTCAAGCAATGATATATGCCATATTGCTAAGTGTTATTTACAGTTTATAGCAACCTAAAATTTAAACAGGGCTTTATGATCAATCAAAAACGATGTACTCAATCTGGGATTTGGTGCATGTTGGTCAGCCTTAATAGTCCATTTGCAGCCATAGACTCAAGGATCCGTGGTCAGTAGACACATTGTTATACTGTTAACGCTTTAAATTAGCTGATCTGTCAGCATTGCCAGTTTTATTTTGATTCTATAGACTGTCGACTACATGACTAACGGGGGCTGGAATATCTGGGAAACACCGGCCGTTAAAAAACGCTGTAGTTCTTTATTCGTACAGTAGGCGACCGGTTTATTTGTGTTCTGTATTGCCATGTGCTGTATATTGTTTGATGGAGTTCCATGAAGTGTAGCTGTTGGTTTTGGACCCAGCTAATAGAGAGCCTAATAAAATTATCTTAATGTTAAAATTACATTAAAACTTGGAAACTTAACAGCTCACTTCATTGAAGTATCGAGGAACAGATTGACCTCGACAAAAGTGTGATTGTAGGAGTCTGAACCACTCTTTTTTTGTAGAAACAGACAGGAACTAAGTAATAACAAATCCATAATAGATTAAACGTGTCCTGTCTAACAGGTAAGTCTATTCTGACGCATTAGAAAAACGGGCCTACGTTTTTCTATATATTGCTGTGATACTGTACGCAGCATTGTAATAAGAAAGTCAGACCGGGTGTAGGATTGAGTTTGATATTGGGAGGAGCACATTTCATATTTTTCTCAAAGTGTTGTCATTATTGGGGGGGGGGGGGGGGGTTTACATGTTTCTAACATGGGGAGATCCCCCTGTGCCCCTACTCCTACGCCCTTGCGTCAGACATCTTGTTTCTTGAATCCTGACAGGAATGACTGTAGATGGGAAATACGACCAAATAATGACCATCAGGCAAGAGTTCATGTGCTGAAAATGTCATGACATCGTAATAGTTACAAATACACACTCATTTCAAGCACTGATTAAAGGTCAAATCTAATCAAAACTCGGTGGGTTTTTTGATCATCATAAAAATGCATTCCATAGGAATAAGTCAATGCTAAAAACCTATTTGGATAAAAGTATATTGTTAAAACATACAACAGAATGTAGCCTACTATCAAGAATGAGCATACATTTTTTTTGTTCCTTGTTATTGCACATTGTTTTTTTGTAAATAAAACCGTATTTTATATTTAGGGCTAACTGTGCCAAATAACAAGAAGGGAGTGAGACAAACAATATGTCTGGATATAATATAAAGGACTCCTATGCTTTTTAAAGCTCCTCCTGCGTGCAGAGAGGTTTACCATCAGAACAAAGCCATGTGGAGGTGGATGGTCTGTCTCAGTCTTCCCACTCACTGCCACCGCCACGGTGTAAGAATGATCTTCCCATACACATATAGGCCTTAACATTCAGTGGGATGGACCATGGACATACCAAAACTTCAAACCGAGATCCTTTCACAATCCGCATCTATTGCGACTCTACTACAATTTTACGACAACACTCCCGTCAAGGAATATTCTGTTGAATTACGTTTGTTGTTCCTATTCAACGAATCATATGTTGTTCTATGATCATTTCTTATGGAAGTCAGAGAATACTAGACCAACAATATTTCCGCATGATTGAATTATCAAGTGTAAAGACAAAAAACAAGCCATACATGTGTGAGATGTTATGATTGATCGATTTTATTTGATGTAAAACCAGTTGTATATTTTAAAACATTTAAAAATATACATAGACCCGGAGATTAGAACACTTATTTCCCATTGTTCACAGGAAGTAGAGAAATTGACACTCAGTCATCTGTTTTCGACTTAAAAGGAATTAGTTTGAACCTCATTGCTTACAAAACTGCATCTTTTCTATTTCCACATAATCGTAAAACATACAAAGAAAGTAAAAAATACGACATAATATTCGACATGTGTTCATATTAAACAATTTGTGATCACTGGTTCGTTTCACTATATTATTGAATCTAAAACAAATATGCTTATAAGTTACAGTATAGGCCTATAATGTATTATCGTAGATATCAATTTACATAAATGATATTCAGTTATTTATAATCATTACAACTAAAACAGGAAAACGTATTTTCCTTGAAAGTGATAATCCAAGTGAAAATGGTTTGCCTTCCATGCATCCCAGGTGTCTAGTGTTGTCTTAATGGAGTAACAGACGGTTGATATAGCTCCTGTCCACTACCCTGCCAAACACACATCACAATTATGTTAGCTAAGCTTCATTCAACCAAAAAGGTGACATTTATTTATGCAGTTATATCTCAGAATCGGAATGGAATCGACACACAAAAAATCACAATGGAGAAAAAAGATTATAACGATCAAAGTTATCAAAATGTTTTCTTAAAACTACGTCTGTAATAATATTTACACCCAAATAGTAATATCGATAACATACAAAGCTTTAACAATTAAAAATATAATTTTCCCGACTGGTTCTAAAACTGCAAGGCAACATAGCTTAATAAAAAACGAAAAACCTCTGACAAGGAAATATAAGACTATATATAGATCATAGCCTATTGAATTGCTTTGGCCTACCTTAGATATAGATTATTTTAATCGAATATGCATATTTTGAATTTACTGCAGTGATCATAACCTATTTGTCTAGGCCTATATTATGCATGGTGATATTTCTCCAATTAATCAATGTATAATGCCATAGCATAGCTTTCAGATGGGTGTTTGAAACCGCATTAGGCAAAAATAAACATTTGCCTAATCTTAAATAAATATATTCGTGCAGCAATGCTTCTCAAATGGCAAACTGAAAAGTAAACTGTCTTCTATTATCATATCCATTGTTCACCATACCGGATAGATCTCGTAAAATAACATTGAACAGGCCTCTCTTATTCCAAACTAAATGTAAGTTATATTGCAATGAAATATCGAAAAAGTGATATTTATTTTCTTCATCATGTCTAAAGACGAAAACATATACTATCAGCCCACATAGAGAAACTGCGTAGGGTTGACTGGGATTTCTGCAGAATGCCCACACCCACTCACCTCAGTAGACAATGGAACCCAAGTAAGAGCTATAATCCATTAGATTCTTTCTCACCAACATAGTCGATCCCACTCTTTTGCTGCAATATCCCCACTAGCACTGTCCTTTCGAAAACCAGATGTTGTAAATGTTATTTCCATTTCACAAAAATGAACAGGATAACTTACCTCCTGCACGTCCATTGCATATCAGTACCTGCTATCTGTACAAATTCGTATTCGAAAATAAATTACTACTAAAAGAAATGTTCAAGACGTGTAGTTTCCCCCATAGTGTGTTGTTCCCGTCCTCCTGACCACATATGATCTAAGGGAGAGTTAGATGGTTTAAATGTGTTCTTAGGGCACCGAGCTGTCAGACCTTTTAGCGAGCAAGATTGATAGCGGGCAGGCTTTCCAGCACTCTTTGTTTGGAATATAAGCAATAAACGGCCCGGGGCCTACTACTGTTTCAAGGAGGAGGACAATATGAAAAAAACCTTCTTGGCAAAGAATTTAGATCTCATTACTTTACTTAAAAATCTACAGGATTATTGGGGATGAATGAAGACAACCCAAAACAATGGTAAATATGTTATGTAATGCTATAGACCTATGTAAATTATTAGACCTCTGTAATATGCCGTTGCTACGAAAAGCAAATTAACTCGAACAAAGACACATAGATCTCATCATAACGGGCAAAACCTTTGCCTCAACTGTAGGCTGTTGCGAAGAAAGTGTCACGCAGCCTATTGTGGATTACAGCCTGACCATGTTATTTTTCTTCAATATAACGTGTTTGTGACAACTCCTCTTGATACAACGGTAGGAAGAAACGTCCTTTCGCATTTTTTTTATTTGTTATGGTGTTCGAGGTCGCTAGATTTGGGCTGCAAGATATTGATCACGAAAATATTATAAAGCATCGGAGTCTCCCAACATATTATGCAACTTTATACCAAATTGCAACACTGTAAGATGTCTGTAGCACATGAGTGTGGACCACCACAAACATTCTGAAACATATATTACATTGTATCTTCACACAGTCGTTTTTAGTAATAAAAATGTGCACAACACATAAGCCTAACAACGAAACAATTTAATATGGCATCCCGCGGTTGCAGCATTCCTTCAAATTGTTTATGGCTTCATAACTGTGTGTTGTTTTGATAAGTACACCTGCTAATATCAACATGTATTCATATTTTCATAATCACATTCTTGAGAAATAAAAAATGTGATCATTTATTTGTTACATCCATATTGTATGTTGCAGATCCCTGCGCACTTCCTCTCCCACACCGGTCTCCCATTATCTGTTTGTATGTGTGTGTTTAAGGGGGTAGGGTGTTGAAGCAGAAATAAGGAGGGAGAAGACTTCGTTCGCTGCATGTCTTGTCTGTCGTGTCTCTCTTACAGAGCTAGCGGCTTTGTCAGAAGTTTCTTCAGATTAACGAGTTCACTTTGAAAATTACTGCGTCGCTACAGTAAGACATAAATGCCGGGCGACCAGGTGATTTGTGAGGCTTTGGATCAATGAGGAAAAAAACACGCGTGCACACGCGCGCGCACACACATGTACGCGCACAAACACACTCACCTACATTCACGCGAACACAAACTCAGTAACAGGCTCTTAAACTGACTACTATAATATTGCTACTGAGTAAACTGCCCCAAAATGTGTAAATAAAGCAGTGTAGACCCTACCCCCAGAACGAGGCGTTACCCTCCGACTTTTTCCATCAATCACAGAGGACAGTGGCTTCTTTTGATTAAACCTCAAATTGTCATTGGGCAGAGGTAATCATGTGACAAGCAATACGGTCCAATTTCAACCTTGTCTGGGGGAACGCAATATAGTTTAATGGCATCGCAGTCCCCACACGGCGGTAATCAGTAAAATAGTTTTTTTTAAACACACACACAAAAAAAACATTTGTCACGATATTTCATTATTTTCTCCTCGCCCACAAAATTGCGACTGGTGACTTTTCCAAGACAAGGGGAGAGGAGATGAATTACGAATTTGAGCGAGAGAGCGGTTTTATCAATAGTCAGCCGTCGCTTGCTGAGTGTCTGACATCTTTTACCCCTGTCGGTGATGCATTTCAAAGTTCATCAATCAAGAACTCGACGCTTTCACAGTCGACACTGATTCCTCCTCCTTTTGAGCAGACCATTCCCAGCCTCAATCCGGGCAGCTACCCACGCCACAACCGGTCAAAGCAGAGTCTGAATGGAGTCTGTAGCCCTCTGCCAGCCGCATCCCTACCCCCGGAGTACCCCTGGATGAAAGAGAAGAAAGCCTCCAAGAAAAACCATCAGACAACTGCCACCTCTACATCTCCAGACACTGCACCACTCTACTTCTCTCCCCAAGGTAAGAAATGATTGATTATCTATTGCCCATTCTATCAAAATGCATGTAGAGCAATGCGGTCACAAAATGATTATTTCGGCCTAACTAACTGTCATTACATGCGGAATACCAACGCCCCTATCTATTAGCAAAAGTTTCATTATTTAACATTATTTAATCTGGCCAATGTGCTCGCTGACTGGCGATGCAGCGGGAGAATGTTATTATGTGACAGTAATGAAGAGTGATAGATTCCTGCTAATGCAGGCCGACCGGCAGCTGGCATGTTCATTAATCTTCAGGCTACTCGGCCTGGTCCACGCAGACCCATCAGATTCTGCTTCGGGCTCATAAATCGCCTCAGTGTCGTGGCTTTTCCTCTCCGGTGCTTACAAACCATTTGCACCCAACTGAACCTCTTGCCTATTTATTTATCAACTGTGTGATATACATTTTTTTTGTCGTTCAGATATATGCCTGTATTTGTATTAAATAATGCAATATATTTTTGTATGGCTTGAACATATAAATCATTTTCAATGTGATTTATCAGGGTCGCCTGAGATAGAAGAGAGTGGTGGCGGTGGTTCTCGGAGGCTGAGGACAGCGTACACCAACACACAGCTACTGGAGTTGGAGAAGGAGTTTCACTTCAACAAGTATCTGTGCAGACCACGGCGGGTAGAGATAGCGGCTTTATTGGACCTCACTGAGAGGCAGGTGAAAGTCTGGTTCCAGAACCGGAGAATGAAGCACAAAAGACAAACTCACTGCAAAGAGAACCAAAACTGCGAGGGGACCTTTACTAGTTTGGAGGATGGTGAAGAGGACAACTTTGAGCATGTACCCACCCGCGCGCTTTTGGAGAGGGACAGCTACTCGTTTCACCAAAATACCTTAACTTCACAACAGCCTCAGAATGCTCACAATCACAATGGAGATTCCCAAAGCTTGACTGTTTCGCCTTTAAACAGCAATGACAAAAATCTGAAACATTTCCCAAACCCGTCACCCACTGTTCCCATCGGCGTGTCAACAATAGGCCCGGACTGCGCATCTGGCGCGGACAATGGCAATCCCCCAGCCCTGGACGTCTCTTTGCAGGACTTCCACGTTTTCTCATCGGATTCCTTCTCTCCAAGTTTGTCAGATTCTATAGATAGTCCAATGGGTTTATCCAGTGAAAGTTTCGATTTTTTCTCAGAAACGCTGACAACAATCGATTTGCAACATTTGAGCTATTGACAATTCTAAAAGAAGGGAAAGTTTTCTGTGGCCATCACAAATAATTGGCTTCCGGTTTTTATTTTTATTTAATAGATTGATTAATAAATGCTCAAATTAGGTAAGTGTGAAAATAATAAAATTTAACCAGTTGAGTAGCATAGTTGTTTTTTTATGCCAATGTTAGACATATAAGAGGAAACCACATTTTTTATTTTATTTTGGTAACATATTCCGGCACAATGATGTAATAAATAGACTATTTTCTTAGAATAAAACCTATTTACAAGAGATCATCAACGTGTGCTTCCCTATCGTCCTGGTGAAAATGTCTGTTTATATTACGATAGTTTAATTAATTTGTAAGGGGCTCATAGACACTCAGAAAAAAGGGAAATAACATTGGTAAGTCCAGTATGAAATACATCTTGTGTAATTATTTCTAGAAAAATAATGTTGCAACAGGGGACATTTTAATGACCTCTTTTATTAAGAATAATGGCACCCAAAATTGTAGCCTGAAAGATAAAAGTGAAATGGACAATAGTGTGCAAATTTTATAATCTCATATAACACAGACTAAATCAGAAATAAAAACTGTTTACCCAAACGCAGCGATTATTTTAAAGCAATATTTGCAAAAATTAATAGTCAAGCTTGCTTAACTTGCTTTCTCTTGGATATGCTATTTTTCATGATATAGCAAACTATACACACGCAATTAGTGAATTCGCCATACGCTACGGAATTGAACGCGATAGATAAATCACAATAGTTTATGATTGAGGATTGATAGAAGAGATTAATTGCCGTACATGTACAAATAAAAACAATATTTCTATTGGGGGATACAGGGAGTTCTCGGCCAAAAGCTGTAACTTTGTTGGCGTGCCACAATTAAATTTTATAGCCTATAAAATTTACAACACTGGGAGGGTAAGTATATAGGCTACCAGGTCTACTCCACCTGGCTTAATTCAATCCGTTTGTCAGTTAAAAAGTGATTCATTCTTTTTGCTTTGTTTTACAACTTTGGGTATTCATATTATTGTAATTTTTAAATAATTATTTTACAGTAAACAACTGAAACTATACAGTTGGTATTGGCTAGGTTATTATTTCCCGTCAAAATACAACTGGAAATGTTTTCAGTTAATATATAATTAACATGATTAGCATGTGCGAACGTGTAAATGATAAATTATGACTGCATTCCGTTAAAAAGTATATATGATTATACAGTGAAATTCTATCATTAATTTGAGTCCGATTATGTTTGGTTGAAATTTTAACAGCATTCCAACGACTACAAAACAACAAGCTGTAACCCGTGCCTCCCCCTCCATGGTAACGATAGAGCTACGCTCAGACAGATAACCTAAACCTGCTTAGTTTCCCCAAAATCAGCGGTAACTTAGAATATAAGCTATTAAGGTCCATAACAAAATACAAAAGTATTCTCTTTATTTCAGGACATGTTGGCCCAGTTTTACAACAAGACGTGCAAACAATTATTTCTTACGCGGGTTCTTTCACGAGTCTTGAGGTTAGGGTTAGGTTTAGACTAGAGAGCACCGCCATTTTCTATGAGAGCACTGCTCCGTCGGCGTGCTCTCTGATGCTTACTGGTCTCTCAAAACAATAAAATGCACATACATTATTTAAAAAAAGTATCCACATCTAGAGGATTAAACTGAAATCATTATAACACTGGAAAAAATATAAGAAAAACATCTTAACAAACATCTGATCTATACAAATAGCCGGTGACATTGTAGTTTAGATTTCATTTGCATCATGGATAGTGTTTAGCAGTTGAATAACAGTAGCATTTTAGTTCTAATTACCTATTTAATCTGATTATAGTACATCTTGGTCATACATTCTGGTCAAACATGTCCAAAAGGGCAGACAGCAAAAAGATTAGCATAATTGGGTAGTATGAAAATTATACATTGATTGAATTCCCTAAGCTGATTTAAGTCTTTCCCAAATATAACCCTATTCCCAATTAAGTGAACTGTTTTTGACCATTTTTGCCGTCCTCTACTCCGTGGCTGATTTGTCCTCAACACTGAGGGTGAAAACACAGGTGGTGAAATATCATTTGGTGACAGAAGAGGTTCGACGTTAAGTGGTAACTAATTCTGAGCAGTTTCAAAACAACACCTGAGTATGTTAATCCCTGCATGCCCAGGAGGCAGTCAGTCCCTTCCAAACTACTCCTTCCACCTAAAACAAACTGTAAATGTAACACCTCTAACACATTGGCCTTGCAGGCCCAATGAAAGTCAGTCTGAGGAACAGCCACTACGGCCAGGACAATCCCAAATGGCACCCTATTCTTAGCATAGAGCAATTCATTGACTACTAAAGGGTACTATCTGGGACCCAGGAATGGTCATAGTTTATACAAACTACAGATTATTAATTGCAGTAATAACAAACATAGACATACTATCAATTCTCAAAGTCCACCTTCTGCAATGTCTGCTGGTTGGAGTTAGCCCTGAGCTAGGCTCTTTGGTTTGCCATTAATAAAATAACTTCTGTAATTCTGGTAATGCTTGCAAACACTCAGAAATCTAACACACACGTATCCCTCTTGTGCCAACCAAAGCAGAAGGTAGAGACAGGTCATTTGTTTCTGACCTGAACTGACCCAATTCTGTATCTTAAACATGGTGAGTGTAGTGCATTGTGGGTGATGATATTTGACACCATGCAGCTCTCTCCCTGAAGAGGTCAAAGGTCGGGCCACATCTCATCTCCCTCACCAACCAGAAAAGAAGCCTTGTCAGGTCAGCTGGGGTTCAACTCATACATCCTGTCAGTTGATCAGGTAAAGGACAACTGGCCAGGAGAAGAATGTATGAATCCTGTCAGTTGCTCAGGTAAAGGTTAAGCGAAGAGGAGGAGAATGTATTAACACTGTCAGTTGCTCAGGTAAATGTTAACTGGCCAGGTGGAGTATGTATGAGTCCTATCAGTTGCTCAGGTTAAATGAAGAAAAGGAGAATGTATGGATCCTGTCAGTTGCTCAGGTAAAGGCTAACCTAAGAGGAGTTTTCTACATTCTTTGCATGTTGGAGGTGTGTGGAATAATTAATCAACGTTAGAAAATAAAATAATTAACGCACACTCCGCTTGCCGCCATCACTTTAGTTAATTAACGTTATGTGTTTATCCCTGGGCCTTAGTCAGAGCTTGCGACATTGGTTCATTAGAAAGCGTGTTGTGATTGGTGAGTCATGCGACCGGTAAGTTGATGTAGACCACGGGCGGGTTTCCCGAAGAGCTAAGATTATCGTAATATGCACGTAAGTGCATCGTTATTTTATCAGTGCGTTCCCCAAATGCATCGTTACTTAAGTGGCACGTAACATCGCTCGTTAATTAACAAGTGACCCGGACCACTCGTTAGTCCATCTTAACCGATCTTACCAGGCAGTTCACTGTTTTTGTGGAATAGCGTCTCTATCAACATAAGAGTGAGCGCAAACAGTTAATATCAAGGAAATAGAATGAATAAAACTCATAAAAAGTTTGGATTTAGACACATTTATTTCGAGACTGGGTGTAAATGTTACTAAATTAAATTGGTCAACTGAGGATAAAGAAAAACGCACGTAAAACAAGAAATAGGCTTATAAAAAGTGGTCAAAATTAACCGTTCACGAGTCTGAAAGCCAGCATCGTACTGCTTTTTTACTTGACGGATAGGTGCTGGTGACTCTACCTCGTCAAAAAGAACTTGAAGAACATGCCAGAATGCATGTTTTCTCTTGCGTTCCATTTTTAATACAAAAAAATACAATCGATATTTCTAAGTATGCTTTATATTCCCAGTTAACCAATCATGTGGATGCAACGTGACTTAAATTCCATATAGCTACCGCAGGAATTGATAATCGGATATCACGTGATCGATTCCCGGATATATGATTTTGATTGGCTGAGGTTAACACCGACTGGTTGCAAACAACAGTTTCGTCAACCATAAATGTCAATACTTCAAGTCTTACATTTTCTTATTGATGCCGAATTAGTAGTTGAATACATCGCCAGCAATATTAAATGCTTCTGATAAGTAACCAAGCTCTATCGAAATGAAATAGGCTTTATATAAAAACGTATTCATTGTGTAATGACATTCCAAATCCCAGAAATTGCCAAATTCTATTCCAAACGGCCGTAACATGTCACTCACGTTGCACTATAAAGAGCGACCTACGCGGTGGTTTGGGAAACAGGCGTAGGTCTGTTGTAACAAAGTCCCACTTAAGGCGACGTGTGCTACGCTATTGGAAAACCGGGCCCAGGTCACATTAATTCAGTGAGTACTCTACCTGTGTTTTGGACTACATGTATTGGATCCATACACTACTACAAGATGGACGCCAGGAGAAGCATCCCTCAGGCATCCCTCCCATCACCCCGTGGGTCTTGGGGAAAGAATCATGGAATGTGGCCCCATTTGGGATAACGGCACCCTGATCTACAGTTCTTCAGGATCCATCCCAGTTGTCCCAGGGAACGATCCATAGAGAGGGGGGAGCTCCATTCCAATGGTTGAACATTAGAGGTCAGTCAGTCTTCCTGTCCTGAGTATGAACAGTCCAGGATTGTCCAGAGAATTGAAAAGCGAGGACTGAACTGGGGCAGGGACAAAGACTTCAGGACCTTGGTGCATTATGAACTGTCACACAGCCCTCCACGTGCTTCATTACAAATACACCCCAGCCTTTACACCCCACCTCCCCAGGCTTTTACCCCAGACACACTTCTGTACATCTGAAAGAGCAGTGGAGGTAGCTTGACAGGTGGATGGGTTGCCTTTCAACACGTATCGCGTGACACCGTTTGACACCAGGTTAAATACACACCACCCCGATTCCAAAAACATTGGGATGCGGTGTAAAATGTAAAGAAAAAACAGAATGCAATGATGTGCAAAACATTTCAACCCTATATTCAATAGAAAAAAAGTGCAAAGACAGCATATCAAATGTCAAAACTGAGACATTTTATTGTTTCTTGAAAAATGTATGCCCACTTTGAATTTGATGCCAGCAACACGTTTAAAAAAAGCTGGGACAGAGACAACAAAAGACTGTAAAAGTTGTCCAGTGCTATAAATTACCTGGTGGAACATCTCACAACTAATTTGGTTAATTGACAACAGATCAGTAACATGATTGGGTACAAAAATAGCATCCTAGCGAGAATTAGCCTTTCAGAAGTGATGATGGGGAGGGGTTCACCACTCTGTGAAACACTGCACAGGCAAACAGTGCAACAATTTTAAAATAATTTTTCTCAATGTAAAATTGCAAAAGAGTTTGTGGATATCATCATCCACAGTACATAATATCATTTAAAGATTCAGGGAATCAGGAGAAATCTCCGGAAAAGGCCGAAAAAAACGATAATGGAGGGCCGTGATCTTAGAGGGCTCACTGCATTAAAAACAGACATTATTCTGTTGTGGGCTCCGGAAAACTTCTGAAAACCATTGTCTGTAAATGCATTTACATTGTCTGTCAATGCAAGTTAAAACTCTACCATGCAAAGAAGAAACCATATAAACAAGATCCAAAAACGCTGCCACCTTCTATGGGCATGAGCCCATTTATGATGGTTTGAGGCGAAGTGGAAAACTGTCTGGTGGTCTGACAAATCAAAATACAGAATTATTTTCAGGAATCAGGGAGGCTGTGTCCTGTGGACTAAAGAAGAGAAGGAACATCTGGCTTGTTATCAGTGCCAAGTTAAAAAGCCAGCATTTTGTGATGGTATGGGGGTGCCTTAGAGCAGTAGTTCCCAAACCTCTGCTGTCATCTCACAGTTTAGAATTGCCCTGAACTAGCTCACCTGATTCAATGGGTAAGGGTTTGTTAATTAGTTGATAAGTTGATTCAGGCGAGCTAGCTCTGGGATATATCTAATAGATGGAATGGCTTGGGAGGTGTGGAGGCAGGAGAGGTTTGGGAACCACTTGCCTTAGTGCACATGGCACGGGTGATTTGCACATCTGTGAATGGCACCATTATTGCTGAACAATATATACAGGTTTTGGAGCAACATATGCTGCCACCCAGACAGCGTCTTTTACTGGAAAGGCCTGGCTTATTTCAGCAAGACAATCGTAAACCGCATTTTCACGTATTACACCAGCAGGCTCCGTAGTAACAATCCGGTGATGCAACACGGTGGTAAACATGCCCCTGTCCCAACTTTTTTAAAGCGTTGCGGGCATAAAATTCAAAATGGGCATGTATTTTTGTAAAAAATAAAATGTCTCAATTTCAATATTTGACATGTGTTTGTACTAGCTTTTATTAAATATAGAGAAATGATTTACACATCATTGCATTTTGTTTTTATTAGCATTTTACCCAGCGTCCCAAACGTTTTTGGAAACAGTTTTGTATATAAACAAGTGAAAACCGGACAATATCCCCGTTTTGTAATCCACAGTACCGGAGATCAACAGTACCTGTTTCAGTAACTGTTCCTGCTAAACAATTTCAAATGTTTGTTGCCAAGGCGACGCTTTCTGGCAGTTGGCACCAATCCCGGGGGTAGAGTCTGTGTTGTTATAGCGAGAGACGAGGGGATGGAGAAGGCAGGGACTAGCATGCTTCGCTGAGTGCATCATCATGCATCGACTATTTCCCACATGGAGCACGTCAAAACGTAACACGCACACACACACACACAGACACACACACACTAGACTGATTCTAGACTGATTCACAATGGCTGACAAACTGCACAGACGATTGACCGGACAAGAAGCCTTAAGCAGGTCGATACTGATCGGGCCTGGACAGGGCAGATGAACTGATATTCATACACTCAGGTGACTTGAAAATAACGCTCATAAAACGGGATGGGGGTTTGGGAACCACGGCTGAATGCAGAGTCTGGTGGTTGCCTGACAGAATGACACCCGACCCCACCGTGCCCCCAAACCTACTCAACAGATTGACACTGACTGATTATACCCTCGTTTCCCCCGAACATGGCACAGGAGCAGACAGTGTTTTTACTCTGCGCCGGAATAACAGTTTACGTTGGCAACAACCAGTAATTTATCCAAATAGTTCTTATCACGCCTACGCAGGCAATGACCCAAATGGCACCCTATTCTGAACTCGCCCAAAGTAGTGCACTAGGAGGGATCTTGTTGACATTTGGGGCATAACATTTATCGAGTAGCATGCTGCAGTATTTGGGATTGATTTATGCGTGGTCCTACCTGCAACAGATCTGTTGTTCATCAAAACAATCACAGTTCATCTCTTGGGCTGGATGCTGCTGGATTGAAGAAATCCATCGAGATCCAGTCTGTTTAAATGCAATGCCATCCGCTCTCTGTATTCATCACAAAGACGTCACTTTCACATGATCATAAATCTAATCTGTGCCCACATTTTGCAATCCCATTTGAAACCGGATAAATTGTTTTCAACTATGTAGTGTGGTATGATGGTGTCACGGAAAATATATTATTTTACCAAACAAACGAAAATCTTAAATCTCAACTTTTTGTGTGAGTCGAGGGATTGCAAGTACCGTGCGCTGAGCTTGCACTCGTTGCTTATGCATGTGAAAATGTTTCCGGCCGCGGTCTACGTTTGAACTGTGGCAGCGTTACCCACTGGTCATTGTATTTGATCACTGAAATGACACCACTGTAACTTCCGTATCTCAGACCACCAGAGCTTCCGTATTATAACTTAACTACCCTTGCCAGACGATTTCTTTTGTAGCGCTATGCGGGCAATACCAGAGGAGTTAACGACGCTTATTTCAGGTATTTATTTCACGTATTTCTACTAAGCTAATTCATCAACGTGTTAGTGTGTATTGGCATCCACTAACCGTGTAAACGTCACATTTTCTAAAACAGTTAACTGTTCTTGGAAAGAGGAAGTAGTCTCCATTCCTGTTGCATATGCAAACAGGAACCCTACAGTTAAAACTAAGAATCATTTATTAGTTACTTATACTGAAAGAAATAGGCCTACTATCTTCCACCTTTTGTTAAAAACAATCGTACCGAATAAATAAAATATTTATGTGTATAAAATCTGAAATTTATTGTAAAAACAGTAGGTAACTGTGTTTTATTTATTATGTAGTAGAATTTATTTCAGCAAATGTATTATGGGCGATGAACTTCTTGTCAATTAATGTGATCCCTTACCTGAAAAAGTTGATACCGTCACATTTCTTACCCATTTCAGATCTTGAAGCTTTCCTCTCCGATGTTCTAAAAGGAGAAAATTTGAGCAAGAAGGCAAAGGAGAAGAGAGAAGTCTTCATTAAACGCATCAAAGAGGTCAAATCTGGGTATGCACTTCAGAATAACCGTTCTCACCCTAAGAAATACTTTGGTTTGGCAACAGTTTGACAAAATTTGGGACAGTCATTTAACAGCGCTGATAATTTCCTTTGTCTTACAGATACCCTCAGGAATTCAAGGAGAAACGTATGTTTTATGTCACTACACAAACTTTATGTGTGTTTTTTAATGTATACGGTAATCACATAGTACAGTAGGCTTGCATTTAATCTGCATCCCAAATGGTACCCTATTTCCAATAGGGTCCTAAAGCTCTGGTTGAGAGTAGTGGACTGTACAGATGATAGAGGGCGATTTGGAACCTACAGAATATGTGTCTTACTGTAAGAAATGAAGCCCCTTTTCTGAACCAGGAGATGCAGAGGACTCGGATGAGGAAGAAGAGGATGACAGCAACAATGACGGAGGGTCACTGCATTCGGAGCGTGCGGATCGGGATGAGGACAACTGTGAAGGTACGTCAAGAACATTAGGGTGCAGGTTGGGGTCAGCTTTGTTTCACTTTAGAGAGTCCAGTGAAATTCCAGTGCCAAATGTCTTGTCATACAGAGGAAAGTCAGGTGAAATTCCAGTGCCAAATGTCTTGTCATACAGAGGAAAGTCAGGTGAGACTCCAGTGCCAAATGTCTTGTCATACAGAAACACTGAGGAAATTAGAAAGGGGGAGATTTCAGTTGACTGGTTTTAAGTGGAACTGAGCCCCAAACTGAAGTGCACCAGCACTCTGCACGTTGTGCACCAGGACTCTGCCCGTTGTGCACCAGCACTCTGCCCGTTGTGCACCAGCACTCTGCCCGTTGTGCACCAGCACTCTGCCCGTTGTGCACCAGCACTCTGCCCGTTGTGCACCAGCACTCTGCCCGTTGTGCACCAGCACTCTGCACGTTGTGCACCAGCACTCTGCCCGTTGTGCACCAGCACTCTGCACGTTGTGCACCAGGACTCTGCACGTTGTGCACCAGGACTCTGCCCGTTGTGCACCAGCACTCTGCCCGTTGTGCACCAGCACTCTGCCCGTTGTGCACCAGCACTCTGCCCGCTGTGCACCAGCACTCTGCCCGCTGTGCACCAGCACTCTGCCCGTTGTGCACCAGCACTCTGCCCGTTGTGCACCAGCACTCTGCCCGTTGTGCACCAGCACTCTGCCCGTTGTGCACCAGCACTCTGCCCGTTGTGCACCAGCACTCTGCCCGTTGTGCACCAGCACTCTGCCCGTTGTGCACCAGCACTCTGCCCGTTGTGCACCAGCACTCTGCCCGTT